>JAOUQW010052458.1:0-15377 GCA_028565825.1 Olivaichthys viedmensis | reverse complement strand
GCCAAGCGTTTGGCCTTGTTTCTCTTCCTGAGAAGTGCTTTAGAGACGCTACTCGTCCTTTGAGAGCACTACTAGCTCGCCTTCTTTTGACACGACTTCTGCTGATTGGAGTCTCTCGTTCTTTGTTCTGCACATTCTGTATCTGTGATGAAGTTGCTGTTCTCTCTCTCAGTGAACAAAGCTTTACGTATTGCTCTTCTGATGTTGTGCTCACTTTTGGTCTGTGCCTGATTGTGCTTTGGATACGACTGATCCAGTTTCAGCAAAGTGTTTTAGAGAGCCGTACAGTGGCAATGAAAAAAAAGATATTCCAGATTTACAGTGTGGTCTCAGACTTTTGGACCCCACTGCATGCTAATAAAAATACAAGAACAAAATCCAATACAATCTATAAAATCATATATAAAACACACAAACATATAAAAATATATAAATCCTCTACTCCCGATATTTTGTTGTTGAATTAGGGCTGGGATAATACGACAATATGATATTGATACTGTGTTAAGTTGCATCAGAATGCAGTTTTGTGGGTATTGTCAGTACTTTTATAACACTGACAATAACAACAATAACAACAATAACAACTAGCTGTTTAGACATTAAAATCTATTTTTGTTTTACATTTTCATGTTAAATACATTTTTTGTCAATGATAAATGAAGATATAATTGAAACCAAAGGTTTAATTAAAAAAATAAATAAAATGCTGTCTAAATGATTTTTTCAAGCACTTTGTTAGATCCATGAAATTGTCTCCAAGTATTGAGAGGTAAATACTTTAGACCTGAACTCTGAAGAAAGGTAATCACAGTAAAGGTTTATCACTTGCATAATGAGCGCTACACAGCTTAACTGGATTTGTGTGACCTGTTCCCTCTAGGCAGTGGCTGGCAATTAACTCCGGGCTTTTGCTGAATTTTGATACAGCATGCGCCGCTTAGGAAACGCTTCCAAATGGCTGATTTGGAGCTCATCACATTTGCATGGCTCAACGCGTTTTCCCACAATCCTCAGCGTTGTGAGCGATCAGAAGGTTGTGCGTTTAGAACCCAGCACTGACCAGAGAAGGGAGATCAGAAGAAAACAAAAGGTATGAGGGTATGACAAATAATCAAACCTGCTAAAACGGATCAGAAAAAACAATCAGCTATTACAGGTGAAAGAAAGAGATTCAAATTAACCAATACGTTTTACATTTCGTTACACAGCAGACGCTCTTATCCAGAGAGACTTACAAAACGACTTCCAAAACGTGAAAACGGTTGATTCCAAGCGATTCCAAGCACCCGGTGAATCTGCAAGGGTTCATAACCTCGAAGACGAGAGTCAAATGCTAGTTCGTACAAGTTCTAGAGTGGTGAAGGTACTGACGAATACAATTTGAAACCCAAGTACATCAAAATACAAGAGACAATCCGTGACGAAAAGGCCAATTTCAAACCTAAGTGCGTACACCATACAAATAAATTGATAGAAATCATGAAAGGTAAGTGCAGAGAAAATAAGTCGTCTCCCTAGAGATGCTGTCGGAAGTCTTTAGACGTTGGCGAAAGGAATAGACACGGGACCGTTTGGAATGGATGGGGAAGCTCGTTCCACCAGTCAGGAGCCAGGACGCTGAAGCAGACCTCGAAGAACAATAGACCAAGTGAGACAAGACAATAAAATAGAAGCAGTGAAGTCGTTTTGAATCAAACCGTTCTCCATATGAATATCTAAAGTATAAACCAGCGTTGCAGTTCTCCCTCAGCTGCGTGTTGGTTTACCTGAGTGCAAGTGTGTAATTATGCTGACGGCCACCTCGAGCCATCTCGGGTCATAACGTAAGCCGTGATTTCACAGGCAGCTGCTTAGCTCCCCTAATAACAGATTTGGGCCACTTTCGCCCGAGAGTCGCTGTAATCACGCGCCGAGACGGCATCACGGCGGATTTAATGAGACGGTGATACTCGAAAGATAACAGACCCCTTACAGATCAATGCACTCGCCACACCTGCCTTAGTGGGTGATTATGGGTAGGACGCACGAAGCGCTTGGGCTGCCGGAGTGCCCTTTATGAGGAAGTAGAGTGGAGGAAATGCTGATAGTAAATGTAAATAGTTTACTAGTAAATAGTAAATGACTCACATCGAACACAAGTAGCTTAAATAAAGGCTGGAAACAGCACTGCTTTTCAAAAGGGTTTACCTGGAGGGTGTTGAGACAACTCAGGCTCATAATTATAACTTTTATCTATTTATAATGAAGCTCAAATTATCACTGGATGATTAAAAAAAATAATAACAACAATTATTTTAGCACAATACCTTGATGATTTTTATGCAAAGATAACATTCGGAAAAACTGGTTTGCAAACTTGCAAAATGATCCAGGTTGTTTAGATTTGTTTCCAGCTGAATGCTTACACACTTAATTAAATTAATTGAATAAAAAAAAATCTGCAGATGGATTAAAAAGCAGTAAATCTAACAGCTTTAGTTCATTTCCAAGCACAGTGCCAGACAAGAATCGCATGATTATTTTGTGCAGTAAGCCCCGCCTCCTGGTCGTCATCTGTTTCTGCCCCCCAGGTTTGCTCTGATTGGCTGCTGGCTGGCAGAAAAATAGACCGTATCAGCACCCGGAGAGAGTTGAACACAAAAATGCAGCTGCAATGAAAATGTAAATGAAATAATATTGCATTTTTAGGAATAAAGTCTATATAACAAATGAGGATTAAAAATCCCGATTATTATCCAGCTGTAGCTCAAATTGCTTCCGTATCAACACATGTTGTCGGCACACACAAGGTTCATTCTCAATTAGTTTCTTATTAAATCACTGCACCATCATGTTTGAATCATTATTCTCAGTCAACAGCTTTGATTTATGAACTATGTAGCACAATAATATTTATGTAACACAAAAATATATAAGTTGTACGTTTGGCACTATCAAAAGATTTTGTGCATTAATACAGAATAGTGCATTATTCTTTTTACATAGTTTTTTGGTTTAGTACATTTGTTGATTGTTCAGTCACCTATTTGGGTATTTCAGTCATAGGCTTTATATATTTAAGTGTCAGGGTGCGGCGTGACGGAGAAGCAGGACACAGGCGCAAAGCCGTTTCAACATGCGCTTTATTTATACGAACAGGAAACATCAAACGGCACACGAACATACACACGTGACATAACATTCAGGAACAAACTGGACGGGAACAGGAGGGCTTATTAAACACGTACTAACTTTTTCTGCTCTTTATAGTATTTCTTTTAATATTCAGAAACGTTAATTTTATTAATTTTAAAAGCATTTTCGCTCCACAGAATTTCTTTACATGTGTTTAAGACTTCTGCACAGTGCTTGTATATACTTCCACTCACCATTGCATTGGAATATGAGAGTTGTGTAAAGTTTAATGGTTAAACCAGTGACCCTGTTCACGGTTTGCTGAGGTTTGCTAAACATGAACGACAGAGTGAGGAAACGGGAGCTTTTCCTCAGTTAATGCTCACATTACAGTATCGGTTTGCTCAGTTAATCTCGGCAGCGCTCTCTGTATGATAAGCGAGATATGGCTTTTGCAGCTGTCACTTTGAGAACCCGAGTATTCGCCTGCTCCTGCGTCGGGATGATGTTGCAGTTCGGAAGTAACGAAAGCCGAGAATGTTTTCAAGCCGCTCGTCTGCAATCCCGATTTGGAAAGCCGTTCGCCAGTGTGGGAAAATACAGGATCAGTTGCCTGTTCCAAGTCCACGTACATCCTGACCTCTCACCACATAACACAACTGCTAAAACTATCAGGCCTGAAGGTCTCCATGGTGCTATGATGCATCCACAAACAGGAAAAGTGGCTTGGAGTTTGTCGCTGGAACTATTTGCTAAGCCGTGCATTTTAATTGAACTCTTTCCGAGAGAGAGGCTGCGTCTTTTTCTCTCGTAGCTCTGTCATCATTAGCAGTCCTACCAATTTTTATTTTATTTTTTTTCCTGTGATGTTCATGATGGAAGAGGAACAAGTGTGGACTCGGAATAGAATTCATTGCAACGCTTCAGTGGACCCGCCAATTTGCATTGATTAATTTCCATGGGCCATTTTGTATACATCTCTGCATGCCTGCATTTTCAGCGTGGTGCTATTTTTAGCAAAAAAACAGGAACGAGAAGCTGCTTTATGACTTCAGTCTGCTCTTTCAGTGTTTCGGTTCTCTTGAAAACATCCACAGAAGCACGCATAATCAGTCTAAAGGAAAATTGGGAGCCAGCTGCAAATTTATGAAAAATCAGCAAAAGAAAATGTCAATATTTTGGTGTTTCAATCAGACTAATGAGATTTGAGTACACTCTGGGGCATGAAAATGGGCCAAGAAAAAAAAAAAAAAAAGGTTCATGAAATGTAGTATTTTTCATTTCACTGCACGTTCAGCAGAATCGGAAGAAGCCAAAACCGTAAACGCAACGATCGACCACGATGTAGCGGGAATTAATTTTTAAATTTTTTTAAAAGGCTGACATTTTGACAGCCCAGTGTTTTTTTTTTTTTTTTAGGGTTTCCCAGAGGACAAACTGAAGAACCCTTTAGGGTTAGCTTGATGGAACCTTTTTTTTGGTGGCCCTTACCTTAGCCACTAGCTCAAACGGACGTTGTGTTTAGCTGGTTCTGTTTTAAAGACGCATGTTGCTGAGTTGTCAGGCCGTTTCTCAGTTTTGAGATTTCCTCTGACCTCACCTACCTGCACCAGACTGCTGTATTTGTCTATATATCGACATTCATAATGTTGTAAGGTTGTAATCTTTAAACTCGGCCACCGACTCCTGACGTACGAGACACACGGCCTTGTCCTTGCGCTGCACAAAAAACGGATTGTTGGTTAAATATCCTGCACTCCGAGTCAATTTTTCTTTTTCTTTTCGACATTGTGACGCCAGGCTAGTTCGGAGATGTCCACACACACACAATAATCATGTAACCTTGGTTGGATATGATGGCAGTGAGGAAAGAAATAGCCTGGTCGTCTTTGGCAAACGTCATCCTGATGGTTTCTATGCAGACTTTCGAAGGCCAGTTTTTTCTGCTGTCACTTTCTCTACGATATCTAGGCCTGGTAATTAGAATTTGTTCAACGTGCGTGTTATCTACTAGAATCGAGTCCAGTCATATTTCTGCAGCGCTGCATGTTCACTATTTCTGCATTGGAAACACAAACGGGTGATTCTGCATGTTGATTTGCAATACAGTGGCGTGTCAGGGTGATGCCGGTGTTGCAGTCAAATTACCAGTCTGTACTATCTAGAGATTAAAAAAAAAAAAAAAAAAAGGTGTTTTGTGCCATGCTGACACCGAGAGGTGGCACGCAATTTGAAAAAAGTGGCCTTTAAATTCTCTACGGAGCGAAAAACCCTGAGCTAATTACCAAGTAATTAGGGGGATGCGTGAGCAGAGATAACACTAATCTTCCACATCTCGAGTTTGACACCACTACATTACATTACAGAATCCTCCTCACCACACCTAAATGTATGGGTGAGCAGCTTCACACTTCTTATTTCGGTTATGAAATAGTTACGGTTTATAGTCATGGCTCTCAGGTACAACATTACGACCAAATTGCTGCCAGTTTGCCGTAATTGAGGCTTTGCTGCCGTTTCAAAGCTAGAACTTTGTGTTCTGCTGTCTCATTTGATGCCAGTCATCTGCTTTCCCTTCCACCTACAGTCCTCCATCTCCATGTGCATATCCGCCACTAAGCCAGGCACCAGGGTTGAAAAATCTGCTCTATAAATATAAAATTATAAATCCCCGAAGGGTGGCGTGACGTCAACCCGTTCTCCGTGTCGCGCTGCCCGCACGCATTTTTCTCCTCCGTGCTTTGGCAGCGCTTCCTAATTGGAAACGTGCTGGGAGTTTTCGGTTTTCGGCTGCCATTTGATCCTCCCTCCTTCCTCCCTCTTCGCTGGCTGCTTGAGCAGGGGCTTGGGTTTGAAAAGGAGGGGGGCTACTTCACCATCGATGTAGGCCAACAACAAAATCCCCATCTGTGGCAGCTCGTCTGGAGGAGTGTGACTCGGGAGGTTGATACGGCGTAGCGTTTTTTTTTTTCTTTGTTAATCGCGTTTGTTTTTGTAAGTTTTTTTGGTGGCACTGTGTACAAGTTTGAATTAAAAAGTTTGAAGAATATTTCGAAGAGGAACGACGAGTGACCGCAATGATCCATCTTGATTACGCAATAAATGTGTGAACGAGCGTGTGTGTTTTCAGATTCTATCGACTTTCCATCAGTCCAGTACCAAAACATTGTAACGGAAACTCTTCCAGCAATGTCAGCTTCATTTAGAATTTTGTGATTTGGTTCCGTTGACATTCTGAGCAATGTGATTTTGCATTTACAGCGTTTCGCAGACGCCCTTATCCAGAGCGACTTACAACATGATGGAGTGACCCTGGAGCAGAGAAGGTTAAGGGCCCAACAGTGTGCAGCTTGGCGGTCCTGAGGCTTGAACCCATGACCTTCTGATCAGTAGCCCAGAGCCCTAACAACTGAGCCCCACCCCTGTGATCTGGGGTCTGATTGGTTACAGTGGCATATGGAGTGGAAACCTAGGGTCTACGGAGACTGCGCAAATGACAGACAATCATTTCGCAATCAGCTGCACGCAGTGACGTGAGGAAACCCTGATGAAACTGTGAAAAATCCAGCACAGTGCGAGTTCACAGTGAAAAGCTGTCTGACTTTGTAGTATTGAAAATGAAGATCCTTGGAAGACTCGAATAACGAGTTTCTAATCGTGATGCGATTAGAAATGAAGAAACAACATAGTTAATGGCCACAATTTTGGCCAAAGAGTTGCTACCGTCTTGTTGAGCACGTAAATACGATGGCCGGCTTTGTCGTTGAGATACCGCCAATTCCCAATTCCCAGCGCCTGGGAATTCCCAAAATGACCAGCGTTCATTTAAATTCAAAAGCAAAGCTGTTACGTGACCAAGTTCTGCCTTCACATTTATTACGGGTTGTTGAAATGTCATCAAATAACAAGCGTGATAAATGACATCCTCACTCAAGCAATCATCATTAATAGCAGCTCTTAACATTTCAGTTCCACTTTTACCATTTATTTTTTCTTCTTCTTTTTTTTCCCCACCTCAACTTGATTCTCACAGTTTCCTCTTTCTCTGCCTATTTTTTTAATCACGGTTCGTCTTTGAACGCGCCTTTTTCAACATCTCCCTGGAAATAGGTTCGTAGTTCTACTTTGTACATAACTTGGCGCAGCTTGAAAGTAGGAGAACACTTAGAACTTTCTGGTCAGACCTCATGTTATCTGCTCGCATCATTAAGTGAAAACTACTTATGACTCAATACGTTATGATTCAGAAATAAATGTATAAGTGCATGAACTCAGAAATAAATGTACATACAGGTGTTAACTTCACTATTTTACATTCGTCTTGGAAATAAACTTCAACCATAAGCCTTTATCAAAACGTCTTTAAGACGATGAAAAACATAGATTCAATCTAGTGTCCAACCTTTAGACTGGTAGTGTCGAGTAAATTTTAATCAGTGACTTTGGTTCCAGCCCGGATGGATGTGGACGGGAATGCCAACACGGAAAGCGGAAGCTTTTTTATTATTTTTTTATCTGCTTTAACCTCGGGTTTACGGTCACAGTTGTGTTCATTTTAGATTGCACTTACTGGACTTCGCCTTTGGTTTGTGGTTACGAAAGGTAGCATTAGTCAACATGTGTAATTAAAGACCTTCCAGATGTTGCCCAATAAAACGGAGTGTTTTCCATCTACACTTTAGATGTCTGGACTTTCCCCCCGTGTCTCTACTGACGTGATGAAACTCAACACCACACAGGACTCTTGTTTTTTTTTGTTTTTTTTCCAGTTTAATGGAGAGGGAAGAAATGAATGACTGGGTTTATTTATTATGCATGTGTGCTAAAGGTTTTATTACTTTAGTTGTATTGATTTCAAGCAGGCTATGGATGGTGCTACATTTTTACAAGTCGATGTAGTCAGTTGTTGATCTAGCTGCTTGGTGCTGATAACAGGCTTTGTTTGGGAATGTCCAGTTTCCTCTTAACCTTATTTGACCGGGGTCGGTCCCATTTAAGATAAGAAGCTGTTTTTCAAGAGCGATCTTGCCCTCAAACAGTACATCAAGATGACTGTAGGCTTGAGAAACTGATGATGTAATCGGGAGTCTCGGATGTATACCATGATGGACATCAACGCTGATTCCAGGATTTTTTATTTTATTTTGAAATGGCACGTACACGGAAAGTAAATCATACCTGTAATCTGTTTTCTTCAAAGGAATTACAATTTACTATTCATTTTTATTCACTCCAAGTGACGCCTTTTCTATTAAAAACCAGCTTTGTGGGTAAAGTGAGAGCCAAAGGTAGGAGCTAACATTAGGTAACTTTCTGAGTGGATTATTAATAAATGTTCATTAGCTGTGTACACAGCCACAATAATCGATTGCAAGCCAGCGGCCGACGAAACATTTTAGTCCGACGTTGATGTGCACTTGGTGTTTTAGCTCGGTTGCTTTGTTTTAGCTCATCAGCCTACACTGATATTTACCTAGACAGCTAGATCATACGGGATCACGAAATAGCCGTGCAAACACTCGAGGATATGTCCTCGACATGGTCTTTGACATGGTGCGGCATTGCACTGAACCAGCTTTTATTACGTTTTGCAAATGTACATTTCCAGAAATGAGGAAACCACGGTTGCTAAGGTTAAGACGGTTGCCGTTGCCCTGCAGAGCTGTTTAAATAACGATGCTCTCCGTCAGAACCAGTTGAATTTATTCCGGCATCGTAAGAGAAGAACGCCAAAAAACAAACAAATCCGTGCTGTTGCCAAGGTGTCATTTACACAGCAATCCCACGCTTCTGATGGCGAGATGGCTGAGGATTTTGGCCAGGCCCGGGCACGTCCGCCTCCAGCCAAGACAAAAGAATGCTGGGAAATCTGATTGAAAGGTCACCTCCTCCCCACTCTCCCTTTCCATAGAAAACCCTGGCCTCACCTTACCTTTCATTTTAAAATAAAATAAAAAAACAACATTAAACACATGGCACGAGAGATGAAGGTGGGACAGGAGGGTGTAACTCGTGGAAGTTTGGCCATCTTTAGGTTCAGGTTCTAAACTTAACTCTGTGCTGAGGCTTTTAACTTTTCAACCTTTATGCTGGTCTCTGTATGCATGGCTGGTTCTTTAACCGTGTGTGTGTGGGGGAGAAAAGTGGACGGATGGTGAACACAGGAATCTCGGTGCCCGGACTAAGCGGCACTTTCAGCTCCCGCTGATGGATCCATTGTGTACGAGTGATCAGCATTAAAAGGGATGATGGATAAAAGGGAAGTCAGACTGCAGCCCAGCAACACGCTCCATTTCCATACGCCACTTTATTTCTTCTGATGGACAGAAATAAGAGGAAAGGAAACAGAGTATAAGCGCAGAAGCGTGATTTGTTGAGAGTTTGATTACAGGTCTTCAAAGCTTTGGGTCATCGTTAGCGATTCATCATTAGTATTATTCGTCATTCCGTCTATATACACATATAAAGTGGAATGAAATATCGAGTCCACAGGACACGGTGGTGAAACATAAGCCCTATTCGGATGGGACTGGTTTTAAAAATTATGTCTGTAATAAAATATTCATATAAAAATAAGTGTGTGATAAAACTCTTGCTTCCGGCCAGCTATAAATGAACATGGCACAAGCAAGTTTCCAGAAGATTCTTTACCTACAAACATTAAAGATCATGAATTAATTCGTTTAAAAAAAATAAAAATACCGACCACTTTTCGCATATACGAATATACATTTGAGGCTTTATACCAGCTTTAGGGTCAGTTTTAATCAGGGTCAGTTTAATCAGCCTGCAGGATTGCGCTCTTTTGATGAACTTTTATTGTCTTTGTCCTTCTGGCAGGTTATCGATGAAGACGGTACGTATAGAATAGTAATTCAACCCATCATTGAATTCAATGATTCAACCTACATTTCTTCGAAAGCATCCATTATTTCATGACTGCCGAAAATAATTTATCTCAATCGGCAGGCAAAATTGTCTAAATGTGTCGAGTAGAAGTGGTCAAAAACTTTTTTATTTTTTCCAAACACAAGAGGCAACATCTGCCTACAAAATCTCAGAGATGTCTATAAAATGAATGAAAAACAGGAGTTTTTGACTGGAATGTTCTCAGAGGGAGGGAGAAAAACACACCGACATTGACAGTCCGTATGGAAATAAAATAACAGAGTAGCATCTGTTAAAGAAAGTTACCCCACCTCCCCATGTAAAACCAATGCTGTCCAAATAGGGCCACAAGCCCTATCCAGACCGGATCAGTTTTTCAGGACGACGTCTGTAATTAAATATTTGCACATCTCCTCTGTGGTTAAACACTGCTGGACGGCTATAAATGAACACGAACGAGTTTCCAATTCCTGTCTAATGTACCCGGATGTTTGCGTCATCGCACATTGTGATATGTTCAACATTATTGGATCACAAATTTATTTATAGAACACTACAATCATGATGTTGTGGCGTATGTTAATATAAAGTGAGGCTTTATTCCAGCTGGAGCTGTTCACGGTTTCATTGAACGATCTTGCAGGATCGCGCTCTTTCTTTTCATTACCTTTCTTTTCTTTTTCTTTCCGGAGATGTCTATCCGGACGAGGCTGAAATTATCGGAACACCATCGAGCTTGTCAAAAAAATGTAGGTAATATATAAATAAATGGTCTCGGAGGAGGAGGGAGAATAACAGACATTTGCTGATCCGGATGGAAATAAAATTAGAGTCGCACCTGTAAAAGATGAAGTCGTCCCACCTCTCCATGCAAAACTAATGCCGTCCGAATAGGGCCATAGAGGACACCACTTTATACACAGGACTATATAAAGTACGAACAGTGCGATAAGTATCAGTCTGCAAAATTATAATTTTGTTGAAAAATAAACTGTAAAATGATCCAATTTATACCCACGTGACACGTTAACTACATGAGCAGCATCAGGGTAAACAAGACAGCATAACTGTACAAAGCTGTGGGACGAGCTTGCATGAGCTTCTAAACCAGTCGTAAGCATATAGGACATATACATGAGTAAACATAACATCCGCACTGGTATAAATGGATAGAGTTGTGCAGTAAAGTGCTGATGTGGCGTCGATACTTTTTGGTCTCATGTTCAGGGTTCTAAGGATCCTGACCACCTTGGAGAAAAATCTGTTCCGTGGTCTGTCAGTAATGGCCGAGATGCTCCAGGACCTGCTGGCAGACTGCATTAGGGATGAGAGGGGTCTGCACAATGCCTGTCTTTGCGGGTGCAGCTCTTATGGTCAATGAGAGACCCTGAAGATGTTCTGTAGAAGAGTGATGTGCTGTACTTTGCATGTTTTCAAAACCTCTTGTCAGATCCTTTCCAAGATTAATAGCGTTTTCTAGAATACATTTCTTCTCCTAGCTGTAGGCTATTTATTAGTGAGCTAAGCCTGCAGCAGAAAGCACTGAATACAATATATATTTTCTTGTGCTGGGAGCTACAAGAACAAAAACGCATCCCACACACTGCTGCTGTCTCGACTGCAGGCACAACTCCGACTCTGCTTTTAAATTATTTAGCACGTTAGACTATTTCATACAGTTTTTCCTGGAATTTGAATTCAGATTTTTTTTTTTTCTTCACTGCCCTAAATGTCGCTAATAACAATAAGAGGAACAGGAACAATAAAGTCTCAAGGCAGCTAAAGGAAAAATTGTCAATTCAAACAGTGTCAACTCGAGCGAAACTAGAGTATTGCGCATGAGGGTTTTTACCAGATATTTCAGTGCCGCAGCTAGATGTGGATTAGTTATAAAATTATTATTTCAGCAAGACAAATGAACATTTACAACACGCTACTCCTACACTAAGGTTCAGCTCATGAATGGATTCATAATTGCCCGAGTCGAGCCAGATCAACTGTTTAAAGCAAGGAAAACACTAAAATGTTGTGAGCCTCACCGTCAAGTTTAAAAAAAACAAAAAACTATTAATAAATAAATAAATAAAAATTTAAAACTGAATTGTGTCTTCACATAGGCAGTATATTCAGCATGAATTATGAATCAGCATTGGGTTTTTTGAGAATAATTTTTATGCTGTATGCTTTCCTATTCGTTTACCGTTTTCATGCAGGCAGGTTAGTTTAGACGAGGATCTAATAGAGCTTTTCCATTGGACAGCGTGTCACGACATAATGTGGTAACTTGATCCAAACCCGGCACTACGTATCCTGGTCAGGTGCCTGTCTCGCCTCTTTTTGTGGCTTATTCTTAAATGGCGTTCTGTTCTCCGTGTGGTTCACTAGGTAGTGTGTACAATGTAATTACGCTATACCCTATGTAATGAGCGCAAACAGTGAAGAGGAAGCCATTTGGGATTCATCCTAAAGTGGCATCCCAAGAGATGGCGGATTTGACACAAATCACGGGTAAGAAATGTAAAATCGAGCTAAACGTCAGCGACAAGCAAACGTTACGGTGGATCTGAAACAATAAATTGCATGCTAAAATTGTGAGGTTGCACCCTAAATCTTCCAACATTGTTCTTATTATTACCATAAAATCGTTTTTCTATTGTATTTTCTCTTGGTGAGACCATTAAAGGGTTAATTGCACTTCTTTTCTTTTTTTTGTTTTGTTCAAATAATACATTTAAATGCGTGTATAACGTTGTAGTACATTTACAATAACTGTATTCTATTGTGCCATTTATGATGTTTTGCTCAGTGTTCACGACCTACCTGCCAAATACCAGTCCTTTTGTCCAACAAAGTATAATTTTCACAATTAATACAAGCCACATGATGGGCAACAACACTTCACGTTTTAGTCCAAGAAAACCTGGTGCGGCTACCACCAAACCCCTCTTGAGGATTATTCTTGGAACTTCGTTTCATAGTACACGTTTTACATAAGCAGCCCATTGTATATCCTTTTTCGCTGTGAGCCAGCGCCTCACTCCAGGGAGACCCCCACTACAGAATGAAGGTTTGTCATTTGTTTATCCAGCTCTCCAAGTACTTAGGCAGGATGATGTATTTGTGGCCCTTGGCAGCTCCGAGAAGGTGATGTATGTGACGTGGAATGCCGAGAACCGATATTTCAACCTCGCACACACTGGGCCCGTGGGCACACACAACCATGATGCTGCTTTTTCTTGTTTTAGTTTTAGTTTTTTTTCCCCCCATCCACTGTTTCTAGGCCAGTGATAACTTGCTTCTTCGACATGACAGGGCTTTTGCAATCATCCTGGTTGTACAATGGAATATTTTTTTTCGAAATATCTCATGGAGGGAGATTTAAGCAGCGCTAAAACCACAGGCAAATCCCAGGCCTCAAAGTCTGTTATGCGTGTCATCATGGCTTCTCTGATCCGGAGATGGGGGGATTACTGGTTGTTGTAATCGTCCTGAGTAACGCTGGTCAGCAATAATGGTATAATGATGGTGAATATATTTCAATTTCTGAATGGAAGAGCTACAACATATCTACAGTACATTAATTTATGACTTGCGGTCAGGAGGTTTTGATGGTGACACTATGTTGATTTCATGCGAGTACTTTTCAGAACTAGCAAGTAACTGCTTGTACGCTGTATTGACACTAGGATCAAACATGGCAGCGAGGCTATTTCAAGTTTTAAATATAAGATGTTTGTGCTTCAAGCCCTCCACTTTATCCTGCAAAAAAAAAAAAAAGATTCAGTGGGTTCCTTAAGCAAATCCCTGAGTCCTACTGAATTCTTTTATAGTCATGGTCTCGAACCTATCTCGTTTAAATGAAATATCTGAAGTAATTCATTAATAGAATGAATAAATTATCTTTTTTTTTTTGCATTAGGGTCATTTCATGCCATATGAAACTGGAATCACGTACTTGCTCAGAATTGGTCATTCCATAACCGTACGGGTTGTAAGGTCTTAAAGTTTTTTTTAAATAAAGGGGGTTTAAAACGTGTTCAGAGTAACAATGGTCCCATGTTTCAATATTGTTTATTTTGATGGTGGCCATATGTTCTTATATTTGAACACATTTTATTGCCCCTTTGTCGAGAAGTAGTATAAAATTTTTACTTCAGACCTAAACTGAAACTGCTTTAAGTTTTTAGATGCACGTATGACCACTTTAGCTCCACTGAACATGCTGGAAAAAGTGCCGTCATAGCTGCAGCACTTGCCAAAACCAACGTCCAAGTCCACCACTGGGCGAGATGAAGGCCTGATACATTTGCAGATCAACACTCGACTGCACTTTCACATGCAGATCCCCATCTGCCTCGCTTGTGAATCTTCCACTCCATCAACTGAGATGGGTTATGTCATATAAGGGCTCCTTGCCAAGTGTCATAGGGGGTCATCTAACCTTTTAGCACACCAGCTAATCCCCAGATCTCTTTTCACAGATACCGTGGGGTTTCGAAAAACACGCTGCTTATTTTTTTTCATGCCATTGCATGTAATATCATCTCTGCGTTTTCAATCAAGATGTCTCTTGGGTTCGTGACAGCCTTTCTAGTTTCCTCACATAGTGTTTATTTTTATTTATTTTTTTAAATGGTTGCTTTTGCTTGAAAGGACTTGTCTTTGCTTGTGTCCACTCGCTGGTAACGGCAGGAAGATCAGGTTGCTCCATTCCAAAAGAGAGTGCTGTCTGGCACCTGTGCCACTTTTTCTGCAAGTTAGCCAACCATACCAACAGCAGAGGTGAAAACCACACCTGTTTTTCGCATCTTTTTGAAGAAAGAAAATGTTTATTGCTCTTTACTATAGAAACAGAAACCTTATGCCAGATTGATGAACCGTTCAATTTAGATCAGTATTGTCCATTAGGTAATATCTTCATGTTGCGTTTATGAACAGGGCACGGCATCAGAAAATGGCATTTTAAGGGCGTTTTCCCACTTGCCCTGAATACTCAAGTCCATACCCAGTGTCCCTTTTGCTTGACACTGATCAACTCTCTTTTAGTCGAAGCTGAGTTGAGTTGCAGGCACTTGTGTTTTTAATACTTCTCTTGCTTCATTCATCTATAAGGTATTCCATTTCATCTGCAAACCACAACATCTATTTCCTTGAAACTTGAAATGGGAAGTAGCATGAGATGTTCAACCAATCGCGTTATTTGACACCCGACCCCATGAGCGGATCGCATCATACATGGTATGGTCTGACCCCAAGTCTACTTGAAGCGAACCCCAGACCACAGAAATCTATTCCCGGGACCACACCCGGGTTTGAAAACAGACTCAACCAAACGTACCAAACTCTCTGTTCAAACGGACTCTGGGCTGGGG
>JAOUQW010052440.1:0-15379 GCA_028565825.1 Olivaichthys viedmensis | reverse complement strand
TAAGGGAGGAGTTTATTATTTTTAGCAGAGGTTTGGTTGCTTCTGGTAGTATTTCTTTAAGAAAATGTGTAGGTATCAGATCTAGTACACAAGTGGATGATTTTGATGAGGAGACTAGTGAAATTAATTCAAGCTCTTGGATCGGAGTAAAGGGTTCTAATCATGCTACTGATGTGGTTATATTGGTCTTTATATAAATAGGCAGCAAATTGTCTGATATTAAATTCTTACTCTGAATTTTCCGCCTAATATTATCAATTTTGTTATTGAAAAATTTACTACAATGACTTTATAAATGCGCAAATACACATCAGCAACTCCTTTTAAACCTAAAAATGTAGGCAACGACAGTTGACCTTGACAAAGCATTGGAAAGCAGTCGACATGTTTTTGCACAAACGGCACCTCATAATTCTGGCTCTTTTTAGTAAGTCAGAACAGCCAGCTCAGCTCACCAACAAGAGCCAACTCTTTCGGCTCTCAAACGGCTCCTTGCTGGGTTTTTTTTTTTTTCCAAAGCAGACCAAAGTTGTTGATCTTTGCTTATCTATCGATTAAATTGTTCAATAAAATTTTACTATACATTTTGATTAACAACATAACCATATACTTTGCATTGTCTTTGTTATTAAATCAATTAAAATATATGTAAAACCTGTGCTACATATTTGCATTGACAAATACAGTAAGCATGTCAAATTCCTGCATTAATGTTATTGTCTGTGCTTAATTTTGATTAAAGTAGAATTCAAAGAAGATTCCTGTCCATTTATCCTGATATTGACTACATACATCATTATAACAAGCAACAGTGCAGTCGGACCCTCATGCTGCCTCAGTCACACACTGATGAGGGTCAGACACATGACAACATTCTCGCCAGAACTGGCTCTAAATCGTTATTCTGTACCAAACAACTCGGATCTTAATAAGATTCACCGGGTGTATTTCGGCTCATTGCTCGGAGTTTGTTTCCCAGTCGGAGAGGCAGGATGTTGTTGAAGGCACTGGAGAACTGAAAGAACATATTCCTGATGGTTTATCCAGGTTTGTCCAGGTATGAGTAAACTGTGGAGCATGTAGATTAGATTCTCCACACCTATGTGTGTCTGGTAGGCAAACTGTAGGGGGTCCTGATGGTCCATAACTGGAGATGGGACGATCAGCATTCTGTGAGGCTGAGGCTGATTACGATTGTTCTTATGCACCATCGGCCAATTCCGATCGAGGGTGGGATACCGCCACAAAATTATGCCTTAAAAAGCCTATATTTTTTAAAATATTATTTTCAGACAAAAGTAGCAGCAAGTTCAACGATTGGTAGGCGTACTGCAACGGCCCTGTAGTCTTTAAGGATGCTGAGGTGTGCTATGTTGGCACTGGAATTATACAGGAAGTCTTCCAGTGCTGAGGCAGAGAGAATTTTAGGGAGAGTGAGAATATGTATTTCACAGCGCTGGTTGGTGCGGGTCTTTAGCACTCTGGGGCTGATTCCATCAGGCCCCACAGCCTTGCCTGTGCAGTTTTCCCTGTTCTCTTCTCACCTGGTCCACTGAGACAGTCAGACTGGAATGTGCAGGAGAGGTGGTGTCCTCAGTGGGGGGTCACAGGGACTGAAGGAAGGAGAAAAGGCGGGTGGGGCAGTGCCTTGGCTGACAAAAGCCCAGATGGCACAAAAGAGTTAGAGATGGAGGTGTTAGGGGGGCTGGCCAGCTGACTGAGAGTCGAATCTATTGAAGAACATATGCAGGTCATTAGCCCTGTCCAGGTTCCCCTTCACCATCCAGGTTCCAGCCAGCTTGTAACCAGTGATGGTCCCTATTTCACTCTACACCTCCTGTTCCACATTGTTCTGCTGCAGCTTGTCCTTGTACCTGTCCCATCCATCAGAGTTGCTTCTTAAGCAGTGACTGCACCCATTTGAGCTCCTCCTTGTCGCCTGACCTGAAGTCCCTCTTCTTTTGGTTCAAGAGGTCTTTCAGATCCTTTGTGATCCATGGTTTGTTATTGAGGAAACAGAGCACTGTCTTTGTGGGAGTTGTATTATCTACACAAAAGTTAATGTAGTCTGTAATACAGTGGCCAAGTCCCTCAATATCCTCTTCATGTGATGCACAAAGCATGTCCCAGTTTTCCCTTTTTCTTCCATGCCATCCTGCAGAGCCTCCTCAGCCTCCTTTGTCCATGTCCTCACAGTCCTGGTGGTAACAGGAAGCTGGTAAACAATGGGTCTGTAGGTGGGGATGAGATTCACCAGGTTGTGGTCTGATCTGCCCAGTGGAGGGAGAGCAGCAGACTTGTATGCCTACTTTATTGGCATATTAGTCTAGTATCATATCATCTTCGGTGTTGCACTATACATACTGGGAAAAATCTGTGTGTGGAGGAGAGGGATACATGATTAAAATCACCAGATATTACCATGAATGCATTGGGATGGTCTGCTGCGAGTTTGCTAACCATAGAATGAATCTGCTCTGTTGTGGTTGCAGCGTCATCGGAGGGCGGGGCATACACGACCAAAACAATGGCATGTGAAAACTCCTGCGGCATGTAATATGGCCGCAGTTCGACAGCCAGGAGCTCTACATTCGTGTTGCAAACTTGTGCTTTAACAGTTATGTGTCCTGGGTTGCACCATCTGTCGTTCACAAAGAGTGCAAGTCCACTTCCTCTTCTCTTCCTGCTCTCTTTCGTGTTTTTGTCGGCACGCACAATGTAAAAAAATGTCCAGTGAACCTGCACAATCTGGAGTTTCGGCTCTCAGCCATGTTTCCGTAAAGCACATGAGACTACCGTTTTTATATTCCTCATGGCCTTTAATCAACGCTGAGAGCTCATCCATTTAGTTGGCTAGAGACATTGCGTAAACAATTACAGGTAAACAAAGGATGACGTGCCAACAGCTATTGTCACATGTAGGTGAACGGCAGTGCCTCCTTCGTTGTTCGACATTATTTGAGTGAAGAAAGTATTCCGAGAGAGAAAAAGCAGCAAAACTTTCCCGCTCTGCACCATGTCCACTCGTAAAATGCACACACAACACAGAACAAAGAAAACAAAATGTCTAAAAAAACAAACAAAAAAACAACAAACAAAAAACAACAGGCAACCGGTTTGGGAGCTACTGTAGCAGGCGGCCACTCGCGGCAGCGCCAGAAGTAGAGTAAGACTAATAATTCTTACTCTACTTCTTATTCTTACTCTGCATTACTTTAGACAAATGTAACAATTGTTTATATTGGGACAGGTCCTAATGACAGTTTCATAATCTTGTTTTCTACATTGAGTTAATTTCTTGAAAAGAGCATGACAAACTATATTTTCTCTTTCTCTGCTCCAGGAATGAACAACGCCTGAACGTCTTCTCCTGCTCTTTGTGTTCACTTTCCTACACATCTCAAATTTTCTTCTGCAAATACATCAGAGATGCCACGATGATGAAATCAGGAGAGATTAAATATGAGAACTTGGTACCCACAAGAATCTCCAATAATCAGCAAACGTCATCTGGTATTAACCTCACTAACACCAGACGAATGCAGAAAGAAATTCACCACTGCTCACAGTGTGGTAAGAGTTTTACACAGCAGAGTAATCTTCAACGTCACCAGCGCATTCACACAGGTGAAAAGCCGTTTCACTGTTCACAGTGTGAAAAGAGTTTTGCTCGACGGTGTCTTCTTCAACTGCACCAGCGCGTTCACACAGGAGAGAAGCCGTATCACTGCTCACAGTGTGGCAGGAGTTTTACACAACAAAATATTCTCCAAAAACACCAGCGTATTCATACCGGAGAGAAACCGTATCACTGCTCCCAGTGTGGCAGGAGTTTTAGTCGAGAGGATAGTCTCAGATCACACCAGAGCATTCACACAGGAGAGAAGCCATATTACTGCTCACAGTGTGGAAAAAGTTTTACTTGCCATAGTAATTTCATAGTACACCAGCACATTCACACAGGAGAGAAGCCGTATCACTGCTTACAGTGTGGGAAGAGTTTTAGTGGGAGCAGTACTCTCAAAATACACCTGCGCATTCACACAGGAGAGAAGCCGTATCTCTGCTCACAGTGTGGGAAAAGTTTTGGTCGTGAGGATAGTCTCCGATCACACCAGCGCATTCACACAGGAGAGAAGCCGTATCACTGCTCAGAGTGTGGCAAGACTTTTAGTCAAAAGGGTACTCTTCAAAAACACCAGCGCATTCACACAGGAGAGAAGCCGTATCACTGCTCCCTGTGTGGGAAGGATTTTACTTGCAAGAGTAATTTCAGAGTTCACGAGCGCATTCACACAGGAGAGAAGCCGTATCACTGCTTACAGTGTGGCAGGAGTTTTAGTCATAATGGAGCTCTCATGACACACCAGCGCATTCATACGGGAGAGAAACCGCATCACTGTTCAAGGTGTGGGAAAAGTTTTACACAGCAGAGTTATCTCCAACGACACCAGCGCATTCACACAGGAGAGAAGCCGTATCACTGCTCACACTGTGGAAAACGTTTTGGTGACAGAGGTGCTTTAAAAACACACCAGTATATTCACACGGGAGAAAAGCCGCATCACTGCTCACAGTGTGGGAAGAGTTTTACAAAGCAGAGTTATCTCCAACGACACCAACGTATTCACACAAGAGAGAAGCTGCATCACTGCTTACAGTGTGGACAAAGATTCACCTTTTTAGGTGTATTTAAGACACACAAGTGCATTAAAGCAGAGCCAGCAGTGCGTAACATGTGAATTTGTCAAGTAAAAAAATATGACAATTATGTATTGCTGTTTTTCTGGTTAACATGATTCATGTACATTATGTTTGCCTTTCATAAAGCTCTTGATCTTGACTTGATATTTTGAGCCTTTGTTAAAAAGGCTAAATTAATTTGATGGGGTAGGCACTCTCTGGTACACAGCAAGGCCCAACATGCTTCGGTTCTCATGGGAGAGTGTAAGATTCATGTCTTTTGAAGTATTATGTAAACAAATACTAGAATGAATTAAAAAGTTCATTTTGGGTCAAATGTGATCTGTGAACCACTTTATACTAAAAACATTCTATTATACAACTGGTGGAGGTTTTTGTATATTTTTAGAAAATACTTTCACAAACAGTTATTGCTCTGCTGGCTCAAGTCCCTTTCCCATTAATTAGAGGAGACAGAGAGGTTTTCCTCACTATATGAGAGAACTGTATACAGTTTGGAAAGTAACAATATACTATTCCAAAGCATTATAAGTTATAATGCTCCTTTAACTTATTAAAGGAGCATGTGTTTTGAGTATTTTATTTTCAATGCATGTCTAACTTGGATAAATTAATAATGTAAGACTTCATCAACATTAAATCTTTTAGGAAGTTTAAACAAATAATGGTCAAATAGATGGTGAATGTGTTCTCTTCTGATACCTTTGGATATTTAACCAGACAGCTGAATATTTGTTGGGTACAAAAGTGTGGTTAGAAAGTTGCTTGTCCTCTGCCATACCAATAACGCCAAGGCAATTAAGTCATTCTCTTATTAATAATGTATAATTTTTGAAAAAAGGGGAAATTAGCAGAGGATGATAATTTTTTAACCTACCTGGGATTTCTACAAGATGTCTGCTCAACCTTACACCAGCACCCACCTCGGCTGCTCAGAACAAATCTCTGTTATGCTAACTCCAGCTCCAGCTGAACTTCAGCACTTCAGAACTGTTTTGAGCACACTGGCTGGAATATGTTTTGGGAGTGTTCTATCTGCGGTACTATACAGAAATATACAGGATTTGTGATTTGCTGCATCAACATAAAGGATGTTAGTGTACCAATAGAGGATGTTATTGACTCCAAGACTCAATCACATGGGCCAAACAGAAGCCTTGGCTGGCCATGGAGGTGCAGATGGTGATGCCTTCAAATCAGCTGTCATACATGCCTCAGGCTATCAGAGATGCAAAGCCGACATATGCACATAAAATCCATGGGCACTTCCTACAGAGACACCAGAGACACTGCATATGTAGCAGAGCATTTAGGACATCACTGACCTCCGAATACTACAGACTACAGCAAGACCAATTTAATTAAATTTTATTTGTACAGCGTTTTTAACAATAGACATTGTCACAAAGCAGCTTTACAGAAATACGGATTTAGATCTAGATCCCAGAGGTGACAGTGGCAAAGAAAAACTCCCTGAGATGACATGAGAAAGAAACCTTGAGAGGAACCAGACTCAAAAGGGAACACGTCCTCTTCTGGGGGACACTCGATAGTAGGATTATAAATCATTACAGTGTACAGTCATATAGCAATGAAGGACAACAGTATTAATGTGTTTAAAGGATGTTTGGTATAAGCATATTGTAAGTAAGAGTCCTGGGATGAGCACATGATTACAGCTACAGTTCATAGGAGATGCAAGTCTGCAGTATCAAGGTGAGATTATCTATTTAAGCAGGAAGTTGAGTCCTAGGCATAAACTGTTTTTGGGAGGTGCGCCATGGGCTGTATGCTCAGTCTACTGCTATTTACACCGCTGACCCGTGATAGTGCTGTAAAGCACAGCTCACACTACATCACGTCTGTCTCTTAATGTGGGCAAAACAAAAGAGATAATTGACATTCGAGTTTCTTTCCCCTAGCCAAAAAATCCCAGCTGCTCCTCCATTTCATAGAGACTGAGAGGAGCAAACCACACCTCTCATATCCTCACTACATTCTACAGGGGGACCAGAGTGTGTCCTGAGCAGTTGTATCACTGGCTGGGATAGGAATTACACTGTCTCGAATGCAGGACCCTTCAGCGAACAGTGAAAACAGCTGAGAACATAATTGGGGTCCCTCACCCGTCCATCGAAGACACTCACTGGAAACTCTGCATGTACAAAGCCACCAGCATTGTAGAAGACCCATTCAACCCCTATCATTGACCCTCTACTCTTCTGCTGTCTGGCAGAAGGATCCAGGATACAACTGCCAGACTCTGCAACAGCTTCTTTCCCAAGGCAGTGAGACTTCTCAACACCCTGCTGCCCCCCATCACCCAATTGAACTGAACTGAACTTAACAATCAGCAGGGCATCTATCTAGAAGTGCATTACAGTAATCTATTCTAGTGGTTATTAATGAATGCATGAACCAGTTTCTCTGCATTCTGGAGAGGGAAGAAGGATGTTCAAATATCATTATTAATTTGGGTTTCAAATGTTGTCAGTATGTGTAATTTTATATTAAAAATTATTTTAAAAATTATTTGTCACGGGCATGCTGCATTGTGGCAGCACCCGTGACCACCATTAGCCATGTGTGTGTGTATATCCATCTAGTCTCGCCCTGTGTAATCATGTCATGTGATCCACCTGTGTCTTGTTAGTCTGTGTGATTAGTGCCCCTATAAATATCCCTGTGTACCCGTCCTGCTTTGTCCTTCATTGTATGTTGTGTAGTGCTTTCGTTTATGTTTGTGAATAAATGTTTGTTAGAAACGGCTTGCACCTGTGTCCTGCCTCCGCACCGCTACAGCCGTGACATAATGAAGGACCCAAAAAAAGACACAACAAGCCGCTTCCTGTTACGCTCCACGGAAGAGGAACCTACGCTGGTATGTTGACACCGCCGCCTTTGTGGCAGCGATCACCACATCAGGGCGGCGCCTCGCCACCTGGGAAGTGAAAGGCTTGGCCGTGCCCGAAGCAGCCGTCCCCCCAGTCATTGCTCCGCTCCGATATCCACGGCGCCCAGTTGTGCCACTGGAGAGAGACAAGGGTGGCCCCGCAGCGCCTCAGAACCAGCCTCGGAAGCCGCTAGGCTCTGACCCAGTCCGGATTGCTGGCCTCCCAGGAGTGGAGGAGGAGGGTCTGCTGGAGGTTTTTTGGGCTAATGACAACCGCAGAGGTCGTCCCTGATGCCACAGGAGGCGTGCCCCCGGCCCCTAATGCCCCTGATGACACAGGAGGCATGTTCCAGTTCCCTGACACCACAGAGGGCGTCGCCCAGTTTCTGGACGCCGCAGAAGGCGTACCCCAGTTCTCAGATGCCGCAGAAGGCATAACCCAGTTCCCAGACGCCACAGAGGGCATAACCCAGTTCCCAGACGCGGTAGTGGGCGCCACCCAGTTTCCTGGCCCCGCAGGGGTGTGTGGCCCAGGTCCCTGATGCCGCAGAGAGTGTGGCCCAGTTCCCTGGCGCTGTGGACGGCATCCCACGGGTCTCAGGCGCCGCGATGGACCAGCTCGCGGAGCTCTTCCAGGGGCTCACCATCTCGGGGGAGCACCTCCGGGGGCCAACGCCATGGTCATCCTCGCACTGCCGCTCCGTGGTCAATGCTTGGGAGGGTGGTCGGTCCCCCGGGCGAGGCCGGCCTCCGCTACACCACCCGGACAGTGACATTGAACCCACGGGCCTGGGGGCCCCCTCCTTTGGGCATTAGCCGTGTGTGTGTGTATATTTGTCTAGTCTCACCCTGTGTAATCATGTCATGTCATCCACCTGTGTCTCCTTAGTTTGTGTGATTAGTGCCCCTATAAATATCCCTGTGCACCCTTCCTGCTTTGTTGTTCATTGCATGTTGTGTAGTGCTTTCGTTTATGTTTGTGAATAAATGTTTGTTAGAAACGGCTTTGCGCCTGTGTCCTGCCCCCACGCCGCTACAGCCGTGACATCATTTGGATGTATATTTGGAGTCATTATCTTGTTTAAAGCTCTACAGACAAGTTTTAACCTCCTGGCAGGGGCAACCAGGTTTTAGGCTAAAATATCCTGCTACTTAGTGAAAGTCATGATGCCATCAATCGTCACTGAAGCCTCTGGGCCACGACACAAAATGGCCTGACACATTCATGATCCAACACCATATTTTACAGTGGGTTTGAGGGCTTTTCCTTGTATACAGTCCCTTTATGATAGTGTTCGTAGACAAAACATTTAATTTTGGTCTCATCTGACCATAGCATACGATCTCAGTTGTAGTTCCAATGGCACCTGGTAAAGTTCAGATGCTACATTTTGTGAATTGCTCTCAAGAAAGCCTTATTTCAGGCAACCCTTCCAAACAGCTTATGGGCTTGGGGTCTAATAGCTTCCCAAGAATGGAACGCCAAGAAGCAACTAAACTGCAATACTGAAACTCTGATCTTTGGGGTCTATTTTGCCTCCATTTTTCCAAAGGATATTCCCCAAATTGGTGTTTTGATGATGGTGGTGGAGAGCCCTGTCTAACACGTCAGTCCAAAATCTCCCATAGGTGTTCAATCGGCCTTTAAAAAACACGTAGTCGCATGCTAAAATGATTTCTGGTAAGCCTAAAATCTGATCTGGCCACTAGAGAGACACCCACCTTGTAGGTGTACAGTTAGTCAAAAATCAGTTGGTCACAAACAGACAATGATGAAGGCTACAGGACCATTAACAGACACACTGTGCATGAAAAAGATGGCTTTAGTTTCTAACTGTACATGTACAAAGTGAACTAAAAAGGTGGGTGTGACTCTAGTGGCCAGTACGTTTACAGTGTTTAGAACCCACAGCAACACAGTTGCACCTAATACTGTAGATGAAAATAGATACAAGGCATCGTGGCGCTTGCACGGTGTGCATGTGTAAACCCGTAAGCCTCCACAGCTGCCTGTTATTTATGTAAAATAATTCCTTGTTCTGTTGGAAAGAGTGTTCCTCATGCTAGTTAGTTCTCAGGCTTACCACCAAGCTACGTGTTATGCTGTAAGAGTGTGTTTGCCAAATAAAGAGCATTTTCCTGATTTTAAAATGCTTCCTGGTCACTCCACTTCTTTGCCGTCGTCACAATAATATACTATAATACTATAATATATATATATATATATATGTATAATTTATAGTAATAAATAAACAACTATCCAAGTATGGCTCCCAAAACTGAAACAAAAAAACAAATATAAACAAAAAAAGTGTGTTGAGCAGAAGACACAAAAATTAACAAACGGCGTCAAAAGATAAACCATTTAAATGAAAGAACAATTATTCACTGCTCCAAAAACATTGCTCCTTGGTAGTTCACCATGAAACAGCAATTGGGCCAAATCTGATTGGTGCTTCCAGACAGACTGGGTAGTACAGGGAAATCCCAAATGTAGTTTTCCTCAACCCTGCGAATCACCCTTTCCACTAGTATTCTTAGATGTGCAATGGCATGTGTTTGTTCACATTCCTTTTTTGCTGAACTGTTTGGCACATTTGAATGGTGGGATGATCAGTCTTGCACCAATACCTGCCAGCATATCTTCATTTATAATAATAATAATAATATTTATTTACATAGCACTTTTCATTTTGAGTTCAAAATCTCAGTGCTTAACTGCAAAACTAAATATTTATGACCAAGCATATTAAAGAACCAATGTACAATCACTAATTATTTGACTATAAAATATAATGTTAGTACTATGAATCATGAAAAGTCTATTTAACAAGATAAAAGATCCAATAGTTATGAATAAGCTAAATTAAACAAAGTATGTTTTTAATCTGGATTTAAAAACACCTATAGAGCTAACATTCCTAACATTCTCTGGAACACTAAGAAAAACATCTTCTACCGGCTGAGTTGCAAGTGATGCTCAGGATTAACAGTAGACCTGTCTCAGCTGAGCGAAGCTCTCGGGATGGGCTGTACTGCTTCAGAAGATCAGCTAGATATGCCGGAGCTAAGCCATTTACAGCTTTAAATGTCATAACCAGGACTTTGATGAAGGCTTTGTCTATCAATACTTCATCCCCAGGCTCCAGCAGGTCCAGAACGACAGACATTATTTCATTGTACCTGTGTAGAGGCTGGAAATTAATGTCACTGCATGGAGCTACTTCAAGAAGACCTTTTAACGTGACGCTGTTTTGGTGGTGTGAGAAAGTCTCAGGGTGAAGTGGCAGTAAGGTGGCACTCGCACAGCAGATTTCTGTGCAGTCAACAATTACTCACACTTTTGGGCTGAACAATCTAAATTGCTCTGGCACTGAGTCATTCACCTGTTGCCTGGACATCCAAATTTCTACTGAATCCAGCATAAGGTACAGGTAGTTTGCCCACGTGATGACAATCCTGCTAACTGTAGCGATGCTTACACCCCAGATGTTGGCATTTACCTGCTCCCTAAGGCCAGCAGTTACCCAGCAGCAATAGATGAACAATTCATCCATGAATTGGACTTTTCATGGAGGGCTTGGCGTTGGGAAGGCTTCTTCTACCATTCTTTGTACTTTAGTCCAGTAGACAAGGTGTGTGGCAGACGGAGCAATTAACTCCCAAAAGATCTAGAATACTTGTTGAGATTGCTATCCGGTGTAATATTCAATGGTCTCATCACAAACACAAAATTTGCTCAGGATGTTTGGTGACCCAATTAACATCTTCTGCAGCCTAGCTTCTAATTTCTCAATGCACTGCATGGCATCATCCAGTGCACCTATAAAAATGTTAAGAATATTTTGGTGTTACAACACAATGTATTGCAGGACATTATGAAACTTAAAAAAGTTTAAATAAAAACAAAGAAACAAACAAAAAAACAGTAGCAGGAGCACATAATGTTGAAGGTGATAAATACATAGAAGTACTTGCATTAGGCATTTCATTAAACATACTTATGGCTAGTACAGTACAGCAGAAGCCAGCTAGTTTTTCTATTGCTATTATCAATACAGGAACATGGGAACCCTACGAGGCTCAGCTAGACATTGTGGCGATTTTCTGTGGCTGGTTAGCGGAAGTGACAGCAATGCAGCTGGGTCTGGCGTTAGAGAGAAAAGCGATGCAGGTGCTGCTTGATGTACCTGCAGATCGCGGCAAACTGACGACGCTCACGACAGCTCTACGACGCCGCTACAGGCAAGCATCAGCCCCCGAAATGCAACACAAGCTACTGCTAAGCCAACGCAGGGCAAAAGGGGAGAAGCTGGGGTTGTTGGCTGCTGAGCTGCGCAGTCTGGTGCTTCAAGCATACCCTCACTTCCCCAAAGAGGTACAGCACCAAGCCCGCAAGGGCGTTTCTCAACGCGCTCTTGCCGGAGAACCTGCAGTGCCATGTTAGCCTCCATGCCATTTTGTAGAGGACAGTGATGACACAGGCAAAGGGGAAGCATGCCAGACCGAAACCGAGCGGCAGACTGCAACGAGGCTGGTTTGCTGCCGGTGCCGAAAGAGGAGCCACAAAGCGTGCTTTTGGGGCTCGTCCCAGCCCAAGCCCAAAACGAGGAAGGGGCTAGGCATTGAGAGATGCGCAGCCCCATGCGCTCAGCACCTCCACCAGCAACATGTAGTCAGCCGGCTGTGGCACGGGCATAGCCTCTAGATGCCGTGCACAGTGGACAGAATCAGCTGCCAAGCCCTGGTCGACACTGGTCCATCCTCCGCCCGGGGGTGCTGCCAGGCCCTGGGAAAGAGCCGGCTCACAGTCAAAGTAAGGGGCCAAGAGCATTGTGGGGCTAGATTTCCTCACAGCGATCAGAGCTTGCAAGGCGCAAAACAAATAGCGGAAGCGACCGATGAAGTGGAGCAGGCAAGATTACTCCAGTCCTCTGTGGGGTAACCTCTCAACCCTGAAGGAGCTGAAGACGCAGTGCCAGGGAAGGGCGGGGGACCCCCTAAGGCTGGGGGAGAAGATCCACCCCGGCTCTCTCGAAGGGACTCTCCTGACCTTGGAGGAGCTGAAGACACAGCACCAGGGGAAAGGAGGGAGACTTTGGAGGCAGAGAGCAAGGGAATAATAGTGGCCAGTGTAGCGAGAGAGGCGGTGAGAGAGCTATGGCGGCGAAGTAGTGACGAGCTTGGCAAGAGAGATAGTCAGCAGACAGTCTCATTTTTGCAGCGCGTGAGGAAGACTGCACATGCACTGACTTCAGCCTCTGCCCCCATCGGCTCCTATTAGCGAAGCGGCAGGTAGCAGAGCAAAAAGTGAAGAAAATGGTGGCCGCTGGAGTCATAGAGCCGCCAAATAGCCCCTGGGTGGCCCCAGTCATGCTAGTCAAAAAGAAAGACAAGCGCTGGAAAAAATTCACTTAACTGGACCGCTACTCGCTGCCCCGTATCGATGACGCTCTCAGTCGGGTCACTGGTTCTAAGTGGTTCAGCTTTCTGGACCAGTGCGGTGGCTACTGGCAGGTGGCGCTTGCCCTAGAGGCAAAAGAAAAGACAGCGTTCACCTTGGGGGCAAAACTATGGCAGTTCCAAGTTATGCTCTTCGGAATTTGTCATGCTATTTGAGTGACTAATGGAGCGGGTGCTGGCCGAGCAACCGAAAGACCGCTCTGTAGTTTACTTAGATGATCTGCTTGTCCACACCCCCGGTGTCAATGAGGCGCTCAGGGAGGTGTTCGTTGCGATCCAACCTCAAGCTCCACCCTAAGAAGTGTAGTCTCCTTCGGCTTGAGGTTAAGTTCCAGGGCCATGTAGCGGCGGAGGGGTAGCCACCGACCCCGTGAAAGTGGAGACAGTCCAGCAGTGGCCTGTTCCACGCAACAGCTGTGGAGCTTCCTGTGGAGCTGTGGAGCTTCCTGGGCTTGGCATCTTACTTCCAGTATTTTGTCTGGGAGTTTGCGGACATTGCTGCTCCACTCCACCGCCTCACAGCTAAAGGGGCATCGTTTCAGTGGTCCAATGAGGGAGGCATGTCTTTTCAATGCTTACGAGCCGCTCTCAATGTGCCACAGGTGCTAGCTTTCCCCAGGCCAAATAAACCTTTCATCATTGACACGGACGCCAGTAACAGCGGAGTAGGTACTGTCCCAGATTCAGGGAGGAGAGGAGAAAGGTATTGTCCTTTACAGCCGCCGACTCAGTATGCCCGAACGAAACTACTTGCTTACTCGGAGAGAGCTACTGACTGTGGTAGCAAGACTTAAGCACTTAAGCCTTATCTCTATGGCACACAGTTTACCCTGCGCATGGACCATACATTGCTAACCTGGCTAATGCATGTTTAAAGAGATAGAGAGACAGGTAGCACACTGGATTGCTACACTGCAGAACTACCGGTTCTCTAGCCGAGGAACAATGTTGTTACTGCGAGCGGCTGGAGGCTAAGTGTGAGCAGCAGGAGTGGTGTGCAGTGGTAAACTGAAGGGGCCATTCAGGTCTTTAGCACTCGAAAGTGCAGGAAGGGCGGAGGCTGGATTGGTTGGCCATTACTCCCCATGGTCCGACCATGAAAGCCTACTACTCGAGGTCAGGCTGCCTGGTGGGGCAGAAAGGACTGTTATACCAGCGCTGGGAAGGAGCAGCCCCGAGCTGTGTTATCTGGCAGCTGCTAAAGTTTGGTTTTGTTTTAAAAATGCTTCCTTTTCACTCATCTTCTTTGCTGCCATTACAATAATGTACCAGAAAAAGCTAGTTTAGCTAGGTTAGCTTCTGTACTTTGCATGTCATAGCTTGCTAACATGTAACTGCTCATTTTTATACTCATCAAACCATTAATTCACCACTGAACTCTCAAATGTGCATTTGTGTCTGAGATAAGGGGTTTATGTACTGCAATTTGTAGTAACAAATTCCCTCTCTATGTAGTTGTCAACGGCCTGTTCTTGCTGACAGTCTGATCACGTTCTGCATTGACATTCTCAGTTACCTGAAGAACGGTTGCTCTTCTATTTTCACGGTCACTGAATGTGCGCTTTCGACCAAAATTTCCAACCCGACTGATGTCTTTCCCATAGATCTAAATGCAGATGTCACTTTAATCACTGTTTCTATTGAAACAGGAGCTTTTGGCTAGCAGTTGAACAGTCTGAAGACTGAAGTATGAAGCTCCTGCCATCCGTGCCCCAATAATTAACCCTCTTTTAAAGTCACTTCAATTTTCTTGATCCAAAATCGAGGTTAACTGGCACTGCTCAGAATGTGTATACATGCCACAGAGCATGGTAGGATGTTTAATTGATTATTTGTATCATGCAGTACATCTGTCTGGAAGCATCTGCACTTGTTAGCACAGGTAGAAGGTGATATAGTATTATGAAGTCTGTGACAGAGAAAGGGTTCACTGGAAGGGGAAAAAGTATGGCTTTCTGTTGTAATACAGTCGCTCACAGTAGGTGGCAGAAATGCTCACAAGGAGTAAATTACCAATAAACCGAAGAAGAAGAAGAAGAAGAAGAAGAAGAAGCGCGCTGCAGTTTTTCTGCTTGGACAATTGATCTCTCTGACTCTGCTAATAATCTATACATAAAAATAGTTCTGACCGGATTTTACAACCACACTCTGACCTGATCGAGTTTTAAAAAAACAAACTGCTACGCTTTGCTTTAAATCCCAAGGTAAGTTAAACTGAAGCCTGCTAGCTAAGCTGCTCGGTTAACGTGTGTGTGTGTGTGTGTGTGTGTGTGTGTGTGTGTGTGTGTGTGTGTGTGTGTGTGTGTGTGTGTGTGTGTG
>JAOUQW010052375.1:0-15385 GCA_028565825.1 Olivaichthys viedmensis | reverse complement strand
ACATTAATACCCAGAATGCCTCTTTTTTTGGAAAGCGGTGATCAAATCTTGAAGTGGAGACTTAAATAATAAACTGGGATTATCTATGTAGAGTCATTTCTCCTTTATCATTACATTTTTATCATTTCACTTTTTAAATGACTTTTAAATAACAAATAACTTTTTCCCAAAATACTTAAAATACCAACCAAAACCTCTAAAAATACCTTTAGGTGTGGGGTTTATATTAGATATATTAGATCTACTACACTGTATAAGAGTTTAGTGAATAGAATAATGACTGCTCATAAAATATGACGACACATGACCCCAAACTTTTGACCGCTAGTGTAGATTTAGAAGATTCAATAGTTAGCAAGGCATTTTCTAAAGCTAGATTCAGTTCTTCAGATGTCCTCTGAAGCTAGTTTCAGTGGATAGCAAGGCATTCTACAACACCAGATTAAGTAGTTACCAAGGTTTTCCTTAAATCTAAATTCAGTAGTTAGCAATGCGTTTCTTAATGCTAGATTCAAAAGTTAGCAAGGTGCTCTATAAAGCTATAAAGCAGTAGTTTGCAAGGAGTTCTACAAAGCCAGATTCAGTAGTTAGCAAAACATTTTCTAGAGCTAGATTCAGTAGTTAGCCAGATGTCCTTTGAAGTTAGTTTCAGTAGTTAACAAGGTGTTCTACGACACCAGATTTAGTAGTTACCAAGGTATTCCTGAAAGCTAGATTCAGTAGTTAAGGCACTTTACAAAGATGGATTTAGTAGTTAAGACACTTTAAAAAGCTGGATTTAGTAGTTAGCAAGGCATTCTATAAAGCTAGATTTGGTAGTTAACAAGCTGACTGGTTTAATTTAAGGCACAGGAACCAACGTATTGCAATAAATCCCACTTTCAAAAGTGCACACACCACTTCTCATCATTAATATTGAAGTTGGTCATTACCAGAGCCTTTTTGGACCACGCTGCTCCATTGAAAAGCTTTAGTAGAAGTTTCTGAATGTCCATAAATTCACAGAACTAATATCCAACGGCAAATATGCTGTTTTAATAAGAAGGTTGAAGGCTCAGGGCATATCAGTGACCTTTGCTCGACTCGCCATCGGGGAGGTTCAGTATTCTGTGTGACGTAACATCATGACCATAATGTGTGTGAAGGTGTTTTAATACAGTATGAGGGTGTAATTTTAAGTCATAGTGCGTGTGCCCTGCTGAAATATCCAGCTTGGTCTGACCAGCTACCAGCTGCCAAAACACAAGCCGAGCTGGGGTCAAGCTGGTAGATGGAAACAGTTTATGAATTACCGCTGCTAATGTAACACTGTAGACACGTTGTTTCAAGAAAATAATACAACAGTAAGGCAATTAGAAAATCTCAAACATATACTGGTCAATTTAGTCAAGTTATAAGGAAGCTGAAAAATTAATTCCTAGCTGGATAAGCTGCTCTGCCAGCTTGACCAGCTCAGCCTGTGTTTTGGCAGCTGGTAGCTGGTCAGACCAAGCTGGATTTTTCAGCAGGGTGTGTGTGTGTTAGACAGTCTTACTCACCGCTTGCTCATCTCTCTTGCTTGATTCAGCCCCTGATTGCAGCGTCTTTGTCTTTGCTGAGACGTCAGACGGAAAAGCAGCCTCTGTAAAAGCAATATGCAAAGACATTGTGGGCCTAAAAATCCTTCCTTCCTTATTAATATTAGTTCTATTCTATTCTATAGACAACAGCAATACTGAGCTGGATGTTCACCCAAAGACAGGGTGTTAAATGCATCAGTTTAGCTACTGTGGTGTTTCTACTTTCATACATGGCATCTAGATTCAGTAGTTAGCAACACGTTCTACAAAGCTAGATTCAGTAGTTAGCAACACGTTCTACAAAGCTAGATTCAGTAGTTAGAAAGGCGTTCTACGACACCAGATTCAGTAGTTATCAAGGGGTTCCTTAAAGCTAGATTCAGTAGTTAGCAACACGTTCTACAAAGCTAGATTCAGTAGTTAGAAAGGCGTTCTATAAAGCTAGATTCAGTAGTTAGAAAGGCGTTCTACAAAGCTAGATTCAGTAGTTAGAAAGGCGTTCTATAAAGCTAGATTCAGTAGTTAGAAAGGCATTCTATAAAGCTAGATTCAGTAGTTAGAAAGGCATTCTATAAAGCTAGATTCAGTAGTTAGAAAGGCGTTCTACGACACCAGATTCAGTAATTACCAAGGTGTTCCTTAAAGCAAGATTCAGTAGTTAGCAATGTGTTGCTTAATGCTAGGTTCAAAAGTTAGCAAGGCGCTGTATAAAAGAAGGAAAGCGTGTTAAATACATCAATTTAGCTACCATTGTGTTTCTACTTCCATATATGGCATCTAGATTCAGTAGGTAGCGACACGTTTTCTATAGCAAGGTTCAATAGTTAGCCAAATGTCCTTTGAAGCTAGTTTCAGTAGTTAGCAAGGCGTTCTACACCAGATTCAGTAGTACTTACCAAAACCTGACCACCAATTTAGAAAGTTTCTCCTCTAAACCTTTTTGGACTTATATTCCTAAGGGGCCATGTTTTTACAAGTACAATAACATCAATATTGTAATATATTTGTGGCTGCAGTGACCAAAACTTCTCAAAAAACAAAGCGCCTCTAGCTACTCGTCGTTATGCTAATGCTGCTTTCTCCCGAGTCCAATTCTGATTCTGTATATTCACGGATAACATTTGATTTACCTACATATCTAAACAAAAGGAGGCACTTTGCTTTATATATAAAATAAAAAAAACATGATCTAAAGCTAGATTCAGTATTAAGCAAGATTTTTTAGTCGTTAGTAAGGCATTCTGCAAAGCTAGTCACTAGTTAGCATGGCACTCTACCAAGATCGAGTAAGTAGTTAGTTCGTCGTTTTAAGACAGTAGGTTCAGTAGTCAGTCAGGATTTCTATAATGCTAGATTCAGTGGTTAGCAAGGCACTGTACAAAGCTGAATTCAGTGATTAGCAAGGCTTTCTATAATGCTTGATTCAATTCTGAAAGTTGTCAGTCTTCAGTTAGCGAGGCGTTTTACAAAGCCGGTTTTGATACTTAATTTAAGATAGTTTGAGCTTTTAGCATGACTTGGTGCTACCTTAGGCCGAGTCAAACGTTAGCTTGTTAACTGTTTCCACTCAAAGGGAAAAACATTACATAAAAAAAAAATCACTATTATGCAGGGAAAAGTTCTGTTTGTCTTTTTAAACAATGACTTTAAACAATGACCACGTGCAAACCAATCCAATTCTCTACTGGAGATGCGATATGGCCCTTGATTCCTCTCACCTTTGAGGTAATACTGCCTCAGTTTGGGGTTGCGAATGTGATGACGTCCCGTGGCTATAATGCTCTGGGTTCCGTTGGCGCTGGCGGCGGCGACGTCCCACGGCCTTGTGATGAAGCCAGGAGGCTGGGTGATGCCCGCCGGCAGCCTGGTGCCCAGCCTGTGGGTCAGCATGAGAGAGCGGGCAATACAACGCCATCACAGGATGTGTTTCCATCCAGACATTACACAAATACTGAGCAAGTAGGCAAGAAAAAATGCAAACTGCTGTGTTTCCATTAACTAGAGATCGTCATCAAAGGAGTGCCAGTTGCACGATGATCTGACAAAACTTCACTCTTAGCTGCAATGCATAGCTAGCTAGCTAAAGCTGCTTGCTAAACGGCATGTACCACAACTGTCGTACTACTTTTATGTGCCATTTAGTGTAGCGTTATACGGTTTTGAATGTAGCCTTAGATGTCCCCAGTTGCATGGTAACTGAAAATAAGCTATGGGTAGTTGCTTAGCTAGCTAGTTAGCTAATACCACTTGCTAAAGAGTACGTATGTAGCATTGACTTGTCATTTAGTATGGCCGTATATGGTTTTAAATGTAGCCTAAGGCAGTGCAAGTTGCATTATAAACTGGGAGAACCGTCACTGTTATTGCTAAATGCTTAGCTAGCTAGATAATACCGCTGGCTAAGATTGTGACTGGGAAAACTTTGCTTACCTAGCTAGTTAGTTGACTGTCAGTCCCAGTGAAGGAGGCGTGGCCTCTGTGACTGTCAGTCTCAGTGAAGGAGGCGTGGCCTCTGTGACTGTCAGTCTCAGTGAAGGAGGCGTGGACTCTGTGACTGTCAGTCTCAGTGAAGGAGGCGTGGCCTCTGTGCCTGTCAGTCCCAGTGAAGAAGGCGTGGCCTCTGTCCGTCAGTCCCAGTGAAGGAGGTGTGGCCTCTGTGCCTGTCAGTCCCGGTGAAGGAGGCGTGGCCTCTGTGTCCGTCAGTCCCGGTGAAGGAGGTGTGGCCTCTGTGTCCGTCAGTCCCGGTGAAGGAGGCGTGGCCTCTGTGTCCGTCAGTCTCGGTGAAGGAGGCGTGGCAGTTAAACACAGGAAACGTGTGGATTAAAATGAATGCACAGGAGAACTGACCTGTTTTTGACATTGCCAAAGTAGCCGCCTCTCGTCTTGTCCCTCTGCTTTCGGTCCATCGTTTTTTTTGGCGCTGAATTCCAGAAGCACAGATGTTCAGTGGACAAGAAAAGAGACGAAGGAATTTATTTCTAGTTGCACAGCTGGCCTCATCTTCCTCCTCTTCTCCTTCATCATCCTCGTACGACACAAACAGCTGTGGAAAAAAAGTAGACACAATTTTACTGCACGTCCAATCGGAGTGCATCAGCTTATCTACTCTCCTTAGTGCACTACTCTAAGTGTGAATTAATGACCTCCTATAATGCACCCTATGTAGTGCATTATACTGTATGTCCCAGTTACATCTCCATACTACAGAAGTGCTCTATATAGGGTATGAAATAATGTCTCCTATCCCCTATACACTAGTAGTGCACTACATGTCCAACAGGGAGCCACTCGGAACACTTCTTCTCTGTATACGTGCACTACATAGGGTATGAAATAATGTCTTATGCACCCTATGTAGTGCACTACACTGCATGTCCCAGTTACATCTCCACACTACAGAAGTGCACTACATAGGGTATGAAATAATGTCTTATGCACCCTATGTAGTGCACTACGCTGCATGTCCCAGTTACATCTCCACACTACAGAAGTGCACTATATAGGGTATGAAATAATGTCTTATGCACCCTATGTAGTGCACTACACTTTCAAGCTAATCCAGAATAACGGAAGTTAGCCCGCATGCTATTGACCGTTTCAGATTATACTAAAGAATTAAACCACATTTCAGTGAAGTACAGACTGTCACGGCATGACACGGCGATGCTACAAACGCTTTATAACCTGGAACAGAGCTACTGACCTTCCTTGCATGAGTGCGTCCCAAAAACAGAGCTACTGACAGCGGCGGCTCTTCGTCATCCTCAGCTGCTGTGTGTTTTTCACCGCCTTAGCGTTCATCCTACCCGCATTCCGACAAGCCCCGCCTCCTACGCTGCGATTGGCTTAGAACTCACAAGCATCCTTGCCGATTGGACAGTTGACAGGTCGTTCACGTTTCCCGTCGCTACATGCGATGTAATAAAAAGGGGGAGGGGTTTTTTGTTGTTGTTGTTTTTTTATTTTATTTTATTTCGACATTGGTTCTGATTTTTTAAGTTCTCGACACATTTTAATGGCCGATAATTTGTGATTATGATTATTGAAGAAAAAAAAATAATAATAATAATTTAAATGCAGCATGAATGAGGGGTTCCCCAACTTTTTTTTTTTTTCTCCAGCCTTTTATAGTAAAATAAAATAAAATAAATGTATCAGACCTCTTTATAATTGGGGAACATATTTATTTTATAAATATATTACAACTGTTTAAATATCAGTCAAGTATATACGTTTGTTTTATTTATTTTTCCTGAACCTTCCTCCCAATAAAACCAAAACAGTTGCACTTATGATCTATAAAATATTATATTAACATATATATTAAAATAGATTGAATTAAATATTATTATTATTATTAATAATAATATATATATATATAATTAAAGAAATAAAGTCCACGCCTGTTTTTTAATAACACACAGTTACTTTCCCACACTAAGCTAGAGCTGAGGTGGGAAATTAATTCATGCGTGCTTGTTATTTCATTTTATTCCCATGGGGTGGGGCACAGGGAAACTTATATTAATATAGATTCAATAATTGTATTAAATTGTCGTATGCACAAGCAGTTCTACAATGACATTCTTAATTTGCACATTCTCCTGGATGCTGCAGAAACAATACGGTAAAACTAGAATTAAACAAAAAAACTAGAATTAAGGCATATAAAGGGACGTATTCATAACAGTGGTTTAAAAATGTGCATATAAATATATATTAAGTATAGACAGTTTTACTAGATATAGGCACCTTTGATACATATTACAGTGCTTACATCTATTATATATGTGCATTAAGTTCTGCATGCAGACCATCATGAACACGGCTAACTGGCTGTAAACAGTTATTTTACAGTCATGCAGAAATGTCTGTTAGCAGCTGTTGGAAAGCAAAAACATGATTAAAAAACGATCAAGAAAAAAACAACAACACATGGCAGCACACACTTCAGAATCAGTTAAGCGTCAATGCAGCGGTTCAGTCGTTGTGTGTGATTTGTGCCAAATACATGAATTATGTTCATGTATTCTTATTTTTGTATTATTAAAGGGTGGGTGATGCTTATTATTATTATTATTATTATTATTATTATTTATTTTTAAATTATTTCCATGATTAAAATACGTTGTTTACTTTATAATCAGTCGCATGAATACACTTGATCGTTAATTTATACAATTTACTAGAACAGTGGGCAAAAAAAAAAAAAAAAAAAAAAGACTTTTATTTTGCTTTTCCTCAACTTTTATTTTGTCGAGCATTTCATTGGACGCTGAGTTGCCGAAAGGGAACCAATCACAGGGCGGCATCGTTAAACTGGCTCCGGCATCTGGGACGAGTCTAGCTTAGCTTAGCTTAGCTTAGCTTAGCACGGGCTTCCAACTTGTTTATCTGCTGCACGTCGGGGGGGAAAAACACGCAGATTGCCGCGGCGTAAAAAACAACAAAACGGGTGATTTTAATCCCTGATGGTTCGTAGTACAAATGTATTTAAAAAATAATTAACTAAATGTCTTTGCCAACGCTGTAAAGTCAGATGCTCTTTATCTAGCGGCTAACAAAATATAAAGGATGTATCCCAAATCGCTCCGTATTGGATACGTAGTGTACTTCGATTAGTGCGTATAAGCCGTTCATTTAGGGCGCCTACGTAGTGGAAGTCGAGCCGTTTGGGATTCGGCCCGCGCGCGTTAAAGCTGTGCTGGGAAGCTAGGTTGCTAACGGCTTTCCTAAACTAGGGCCAACTTACGGGACTCGAGGTTATTACTTCATTTATCGGATTAAACTCGTACTTTTTCCCATGCTGCAGTAATAATAATAATAGTAATAATAATAATAATAATATTAATAACAACACGTTCTTGCTGAAATCGCGTGCCGCCGTCGCTAAGCCCTTCCCGGTACCATGGAAACCGAAGCGGTAAGCAGTCTGTACTAATGCAATTTTAATACCGCAGCGCTGTTGAATTCTCGATGCTGATTGGTCAGAAAGCGGTGATTAGGTTTCTATAACAACAGCTCTGACAGTAGTGCCGGCTGCAAGGCGAATCACACCGGCTTACATATTAATGCGCTCGCTCTAATACGTTGTCGTTTCTATAGCAACAACTCATTCACAGGGACTTGTACGGTGGACGCTCGCATCATTTAAGACTAAATAAAAAAAAATAAAGAAGTGTTTGTTTATTTAATAGAGTAAAGCGTGTAACGGTTGCTGTGGTGACGCTTTCTGTAAGGAGAAGGTTTATATAACGTTTGTGGAAGGAGACGCCGGTGTCGGCGCTTTGTAACAGTCAGAGGTGAAGCTGTTCCTTTAAGTTTCCCGCCGTGGGGAAGTCTTCAGGACAGAGGAGTTTGTGCTTTGTGCTTTATCAGGAACACGACAAGCTGCATTTTATTATCTTATTAACTTAAAGAGAGAGAGAAAAAAGAGAGAGGCTGGTGAGGGAACCACTGTTTATAGCTGTTAGAACGTAAGGGAGAACAGGAACTAACTCGTTTCAGACGTTCCACAACATTAAATGCGACTATAAACGGATAAAAAAGTGCAACGTGTCGTTCTTTAATACATAAAAATGTGTAATCGTTGGCAGACTGCTGTGGTATAAGAGGAATAAAACACTTGGGGACGTGCTGTTATAGGAAAATAATCACCTCCGGGGTGGTAACGGCCGCATCACACCACCCCGTCACTAGTTATTTTCCCATAACTGCACGTCCCCGAGTGTTTTATTCCTGACATGTGGAACAGAATTTGTGACTTTATAAAGTTTTGTACACTACACGGATTATTCATCATTCTGCATCGTCCCATACAGTCCCATTCCGTCATGTAAACACTTATTACAAGCGTGTGTACCCCACACTGTTCACTATACAGGCCCACTATCGCCAGTCCACTGTGGTCCTAAATTGAACCCTATTCACTTTATAGGTCGCGTGTCCTCTTCTTTAAACACCACAGCGCATTATCAGTTTTCCAGTAGACTGTGGACATGTCCCAAACCACACTCCCTATTCACTATATAGGACCACATGTCATCTTTAACTGCTACAGTGCATTATGGGTATTCTAGTACACCTGTATATTGTTCCACAGTGGACGTGTCCCAAATCAATCCCATTCTCCATACAGGTTGTGTGTCGTCCTGAAACGCTGCATTGCATTGTGGGTATTCTGTACCAGCCAGGGTTCATTGTAACCTATTGTGGGATGTCATGAGTGCACTGGATCATCTACACTATGCTACAAAGTGTGCACTACATAGTGAATAAGTTATCGGTTTGTGTTTTGCAGGAGGTGATCCCTATCTGGCAGAACAAGCCTCACGGCGCGACCCGAAGCGTGGTGAGGAGAATCGGCTCCACGCTGCCCCTAAAACCCTGCCCCAGAGCCTGTTTCCAGGTTAAAAAACACACACACACGCCTCCAAGCGTACACACATTTCTGTGGACTAAATGGGGCAAATGGTGTGAAATTCAGCAAGAATTGTTAGACTGAAGAGGAATTCATGAACAAAAGGCGACTAAGGATAACAATTCTGTTATTACATGCATACAACAGCAGCGTGGCTCTCATTTTCTAGTTGTTATATTATGATATGGTATTTATTGTTGTGTGTATTTGGTCAGGAGCTGCCAGGTCCCAGCCCGCTGCTCCACAGGGACGGCCCCCTGGTGCCCACGCTGGCCGACATCGCCTGGATCGCAGCTGACGAAGAGGAAACGTATGCCAGAGTCAGGTGTGTGTGTGGGGGGCAATAAACTTCACTAATGCACACGAGGGTCCGCAATCCAGATACTTAAATAAGACCTATAGTCAGAATAATTGTATAGTATGTACTGTATATATATTTGGCCCTGTGCCAAAATCAGTTCTGTCCTCCCATTGGTCAGGAGCGACACACGCCCCTTCAGGCAGGAGTGGAGGCCGACGCCTCTGATGGTCCTCCACAGGAACTCGTCGGTGCCCAATTTCAGGCGCGAGGGCAAACGCATGGAGGGTCTGAGGAAGCCGGGCACCACGGCGCTGATCCGCGCCACCGCTCTGCAGGACGAGCTGAGCCGCCTGCGGTCGCAAATCGCCAAGATCGTAGCTGGCGAGACAGGTAGGGTCAGATTCGGTCACACACACTCTCGAGCAACAACGCCACAGGTACACAGGTACACTTCACAACACGGAGGTGACCTACAAGTGACCTTTGGATTATTATTATTTATTTATTTTTACGTTTATGAATCAGGTTTAAATAAAATAAAATAAAAATTGCTCTAGTAAATTCCTCAAACTAATCTTTATGGAGCGGATTTCCGACGACATAAGGACTCTAATTGGATGCTAATTTGGTACACGTACCCCAAGCGCAGGATGGGTCACTCATATTTTTGCAGTTTCTCCACAAAATGACTAAAATTAGAATAGCTATGAACAAACTTTTGGATTCAATTATTATTATTTTTTTTAATGCACCCAAACCCTGCTGTCTGGACGTAATCCTTTCTGGAAATCTGCATCTATAGTGAATTTTGAAAAGTACAGAATATATAATAACATTATTATTATTATTATTATAATAATGTGCAGCTCACCTCTTCACTCTTTTAATCCTCCGTCATGTTGTTGAGGTTGTGGGCCTTCTAACTCTCTTTACTTTCCTCTCAATTCATTGCATCAATCTCTCAATTTTGAAGAATTGCTGTTATTTATGACGATAAAAGGCAAATGGGACGATTGTGTTGATGCTGGTACACCACCTAGAGGTAGTGCAGTCATCTAATGCGACCGTCCGTTGTTTTCCGTGGCGTGTCTTCAAGCCCACTTCGGAACGGTAAGGATGGTGTCCGTTATGCCGAATTTACGGAAAATCGGTATTAAAAACCAGTGGTTTTAGTGGGAATTAGTGGGACTGGAGTCCGAATATCAGGGTTTAAGTGCTAGTCCTTGAGATGAGTTGAGAAAAATCAAGATTATTGCCATCAGAGCTTATAAACAGTCCAGATGTCTGAAGAGCCTCAACAGACGACGTCCTGGTGTGTGTTTATTTCCCCTTCAGACTCAAACCCCATCACCCCAGACCTCCTCTCTCCAGACGACACCAGCGTCGGTTTCTCCATGGCTCCTTTCGAGACGGCCGCGTACCAACCGGCCCCCATGGCCTCCTTCGTCATCAGCGACGTCACCGAAGTAGACGAGGAGGAGGAAGACGAGGATGAGGACGAGGTGCCCGAGCTGGCGGCCGACCCCGTGCTCCCCGTCTGCATCACCGCGTCGTCGACCTTCGACCTCGATCGCCCCACCATGGACTTCCGGGAGGCTGAGGAAGACACGGTGTCGCTGTCCAAGTCCACCAGCTTCGCCGACGTCAAGGACATCCTGAAGGACATGAACCGCATGAAGATGAGCAAGGACAGGTGAGCGGACATGGGGGGGGTTATCGTCCACCCTGAATTTTACGGAAAAAATGAGAAATGGCTAAATGTCACAGTTTTGAACACACGATACGCTTGGTTAAAGTCGTGAGAACGCTGTTGCTAGGCAACTGGGGAAATGTACGACGCCGGGTATAAGCTAGCCAATGACTGAGTCCAGTGACTTAGCTAGCTAGCACGTAGCTGTTGGATCTTTATATACAGACAGCGTATAACCATCAGGAGTGTCACTTTTCGCCTCAGACGTGTTGGTAAACTTCTAAGAAAAGATTCAGCACATCTAAAATTCCACTTAGCATTGATAAATAAATAAATAATCGATGCTCCCATGGGCTCCGCCATACTGCCAGTCATATGAAGTCTTTTCCGTAAACACAACGACCCCATCTGAACGTCGCGTGTAGTCCGGGGAACAGAATTATGGGATTGCGTTTTCCAACGAGGGCACGTGATGCCTTCAAATATAACTAAAATAAGGAACCCTTGATGACATCTGTCCTTGTGCTGCTTTTTAAATGGGACAGACTTTCTCAGGAGCATGCACATGCTGCCCAATAATGTCCTCTACCGAGCAGCCACCTCCTAAATGAAGCGTCCACAGTGTTCAGTATTGTATGTGTTGAATATTATGGTATGTTATATTCGGCCTGGGAATCAATAAAGTACATCTATCTGTCCTTTTACCGATCTACTTTTTATTCTATCTATCTATCCATCCAGTGTAAAAAAGATTGTAGACCAATAAAGATGCCCGTGTGTGTGCGCGCAGGTATTCCCGTGGCTGCACGTCACTGATGGAGGAAGACTCGACTACTCTGATCTCCGAAGCCCTGAGGAAGAAATTCACTCTACGGGATGAAGACACAAATATGAAGAAGTAATCTGCCTTTTCTCCACGATTCCCGTCGTTCCCCTGCTCATCACGTAAGAACACCACACACTGCATCCTCACACTGCTGGAGCTGTGAGATAAAACACCAGCCCAAACACACTGCATCTTCACACTGCTGGAGCTGTGAGATAAAACACCAACCCAAACACACTGCATCCTCACACTGCTGGAGCTGTGAGATAAAACACCAGCCCAAACACACTGCATCCTCACACTGCTGCAGCTGTCTGATAAAACACCAGCCCAAACACACTGCATCCTCACACTGCTGCAGCTGTGAGATAAAACACCAACCCAAACACACTGCATCCTCACACTGCTGGAGCTGTCTGATAAAACACCAACCCAAACAATAACACAGATTAAACATAAATATAAAAAAATGAATTTAAATACAGGGTGCAGTCTTAATGACTGGACCTCTTCATCTTTCCCTGATATACCTAGTGCTAACTTTCTTTACTTTCTTTCATTCTTTTTCTTTCTTTCTTTCTTTCTTTCTTTACTTTCTTCATTCTGTCTTTTTTTTCCCCCAAGAGAGAAAGAGGAAATTAATAAAATTAACAAAAAGAAGAAAAAAGAAAATGTAGACCAGCGCTACATTTTCTTTTTTCTTCTTTTTTTATTTGTTAATTTTCTTAATTTATTTTTTCACTCTTGGTGTCCATGCTTTCTTTCTGTTAATTCTTTTTCTTTCTTTCTTTCTTTCTTTTAATTTCTTTGTTTCTTTACTTCCTTTTCTTTACTTTTTTTCTTTCTCACTTTCTTTTTCCTTTTTTTTCTTAATTTCGTCCCTATCTTGTGTGCATGCTTTCTCTCTTTTTAACTTCCTGGTTTCCCCTTTTTCTTAACTTTCAACTTTTTTCTTTCTGTGTTCTTCATTTCTTTCTTTCTTTCTTTTTTTGATTCTGTTATGCATTTTCTTTTTCTATTCTTAATTTTATTGCTTTTCGTTTGGGTTCTGAACTTTATTTCCCTGTTTTTGCATTTTCTTTCTGGAGTTACATTTTTCTGTTATGATTTTCCTTCTTTCTTTCTTTCTTTCTTTCTTTCTTTGAGTCTTTTTCTTCCTCCCATCTTCCCAAATCCTCAGTGTGATGCTCTTGTTTTTGTCTCTCTCTGTTGCTAGGCCTGTGCCTGTGGACCGTTTGCCATGGAAACTCCATAGCGCCCCATGATGCCAAGTAAAGCCCCGACCCCCTCCCAGTGCTGTGCTGCAATGATAACAGAGCAGCTCTCTGCTAAAACCCTCCTGTACATCACACACATCCAACTCGCTAAGAGGCAGGCTCTGACGTGTGTGTGTGTGTGTGTGTGTGTGTGTGTTTGCGTGCAACTGCTAACTCAAGGCGATATCACTCATATTGATTACCCATAATGCAGTCTGTGGTTATGTATTTTACTCGACTTCCCAAAAAATAGACGCCATATTTTTCAAACTTACATGAAAATTGAAATTGACGGTCGTATGTGACGCTCCTTCAAATCCGTCCAAAATGTAGACGTTTAGAAGACGGCTGTCCTTTATGCCTTATTGAACAGTCTCTCTTTCAGCAGCTCAAACGCTGCCTACGTAGGAAAACTCCTCACACATAGAACACGAGATATCGATAATAACTATATATTATGTGTTGAATATCGTGATGTATTGTACAATTGATTATTGCCATAGGTCTAGTTTGAACAGAACATCTACCTTTTAAAGCATCTAAACTCCCATTCTAGCCACTTTTCTACACACAACGTTCCTCACACAAGCTCATTTACTATTAGGACCATTTTGTTTTTGTTTTTGTTTAATTTTTAAAGCCCATCTTGCCTTCATCTCTCCTTTTATGAAACTCTGCAATACATACTTGAACCATTTTGCCGACCGATCCAGTTACTTTGTATTTACACGTGTTTTCATTTAACATCATTTCACTAAAAACCAAAAAACTGGGACGCACAAGGACTTGCTGTGGCTTAAACGTTTCAAAATAACGTATTTTTCGGACGACGAGATTCTGAATGCTGTCTGCTTATAGAAAAATAATAACACGTACGATGCTTTGTGATAATTTGTCCCAAAAATGAAATGTTACACCAGATGTAGTCGATCAGTCGAGACGTGTTTGGTGTCTGAAGTTTGCTTCTCTAGTTTTGCACTGGAGCTACGAGGCTAATGTGGCTAACAAATAATGAAAGCTTGTAGCTTCCGCTTTAGCACCGCGCACACAGCCTCAATGACCTCGTTTCCCACCCGGTCATTTCATGCATCTTGAGCATCAGGATTATATTCGGATCGGGATTATCCACATGAAACGTACATGGAAATGGAAATGCAGCCATTTGAAACGGATTTAAATCCCATCATCGCTCAAAACCACTTCAGAAGCTTTGAGGACACATTTTATCCTCATGTTCTACAAGTGTAAATGCCTCCGTCTCCCCAAGACACATTTAACCACCAAAACCCCTCCCAATAGGTGGCGCACGGCTCCATGAACGCCAAAGTTACCGCCTTTAAAAACGTTAGCGAGATTAAAATCGACCACGAAAAATCACGATTTTGATGTAGCGACCATTTTATTCATAAAACAACAAAAAAACCAGGAACAACACAAAGTTGGTGTCAGAATGTAATGAGCTAATTTGCATATTAACGCGTAATTCACCAATCAGATTCCAGTCTCGCTAACCCGGAGACGCATTCGACGGCAAGTGTAAATGCATGTGGTTAAAATCTGACCAGGATCCAATCCAGATACGAGACGCATGAAACCAGCAGGTGGAAACGGGGTCAAACTGAAAACTTGCTGATCTATAAAATAATCTATACGTAATCTATGAAAATAGACAAAAGGACGTCACAGAGCTAAAAACAGTCGTCGCTCCAGTGCAAAAATGCCACCAGACACCAGATATGTCTCTGCTGAGGGGCTAGATTTGGGGAAAATTGTGTATTTTTTTGGCCAAGGATGTACTCTGGAAAATATAATATTTCAACTGAGTTACAACATGAATAATAACCCATTTGCTTTGAGGTTTTGTGTTTAGAGAAGAGGAGGGAAAACAAACCTGTGTGTGTGTGTGTGTGTGTGTGTGTTGTAAATCTGTTAAGTTACAGTGTGTTTATCGCTGCTGTTGCTGTCTGAGGGACTTTCTGTATGTGTTTTATAGGAATCATGATACTTTTTCCCCACACAGACTGAAATGATGTCATCATTTGGTCATACTCAAACATTTCCTCGAAGTAGGGATGGGCGACGGCAAACGTATCACATCACCACACGTGAAGACATTTTCACGATACACGACTTGCAGTACTGTGCAAAAGTCCGAGGCACACGTAAAGAAATTCTGTGAAGTGAAAATGCTTTTAAAAATAATGGAAGTAAAAGTTCCTGAATATAAAAAAATCCTATAAAAGCAGTAAAGAGTATAAAACTAAAATCAGTGTGTTGGTGTTTCAGCCTTTATCTTTAAAACTGCATCAATTCTCTTAGACACACTGTCGTGC
>JAOUQW010052343.1:0-15394 GCA_028565825.1 Olivaichthys viedmensis | reverse complement strand
CCAACCCGCCCATCTTATTTTTGAGAGGATCCTGAAAGACACTCATTTGGCTTTTTATTTAATGTTATTTTATATAATTTGCTCATGTCATATTATTATTAGGTTTAAAAAAAAGGCTAAAATGTTATTTAGAACAGTACAGTTTATCTTTAAACGTTCTTGTCGAAGAACACCAAAGCCTAGAGAGAGAATAGTCCGTTTTACTGCATACTGAAGTCAGAAACTAAACACCATGTAGCCTATAAAGCCAAAGAAGGTTTTTGGTCAAGTAGACGATGGTATTAACATTAACGTATGGTATTAAAAAGGTATGTCAGCCTTTTGAAGATTGTGTTTCTTAAAAAGGCATAAAACAACTCTAAAGAAAAACCAGTGTCGAAAGAGTTACTATAAGATGTCCCAGGCACCACTTTTTTTTCTTTCTTTTTTTTTAAAAGGTAAATGGTGACCAGAGAAAAATCTAAATCAAATCAATGGGCAATTACCATGATATGAAAACTGGATAAATCAGTCCATGTCTACTTGTGGGTAAATTGGGTAATTCTGTAAAACACCGTGCAGGTGAGTACAGCAAGCATGTCGACCAGTGAACAAGCATTTCCAGCAACAATGGGCAGAGACTGCGACACTTTTGTAAAATGCCACTTTACAGGAAGTATGAGGCAATTCGCAGAGAGCTAAAGTCCAAGAGAACAAAAGGAAATACACAGAAAGCACACACCCCAAGTGAATGACCGAGACCTGGGTCAACCTGGTAAAGCTTGAACGCGCAAGATAATTATAATAACCAAGAAGTGAAGGGCTTACGAGGCTTTTGATCATTCGTCAAATGACAACACATTTGAGTCATTCGTGGCCTACATACTAGCCGGTGTCAGGCATACAGCACCGTCAGTCCCAGTGAAGGATGCATGGTCTCAAATTCTTCAAAGCGAACACTTTCTAAATCCTATCATGTTGAATCGCTGACTGCTTTATATGCATCTTTCACGCATCGGATAGTTAGTGACTGATCGTTGACGACTGCTCAAGGTGATGTACACACCCCTATTAGATAATAAACGATCTCAGATTTCTGCATAAAGTATTTGATACTTACCCATTTCAACGGTCTTACGGGATTACGTATAATTATGCCGAGTGCAAAGCAAGCGGTGCACTGCAGATCAGCTCACCAACTATTATTTACTCTCCTGCTCGTTATAAAAATCACTACTTGTGTGTGCGACCAAGCGATTAAAACTGAGCAGGTAAAAAGGACGAGATATAAAGAACCACAGAAAAAGGGCCAAGATCAGGCTTAGTACAGTTAAAATCAGGGTAACATCTGCATCAAGTCTGACACGTCCCATGCCTCCTTGCCTCCTCATCTGTCTAATATGTGGTTGCTTAGATGAGATTATCGACTGAACCAGCATACAAGCCTTTCTATAGTAAAAGCCAACACATTTCAATGACTGCTGTGAGAATTCGCAAAATGAGCAGCGACGCATTTTTCCAGAAAGTGAATAAATAGAAAAATGCTGCTGTAATTTATGAATGTGGCTACAGGGAAGACACACTGGGTGTCGAAGAAAATTGGCCAGACGGCATAATGAAAACAGGAGCGTGCCCTCATCATGGCCGCTGCGCGCAACCACCAAAGCCCAATCTCCGTAATGCTAAATTACCCGTTGCCTTGATTGGGCGACAGAAAGGAAGAAAAGGGGGACTGATTCTTCGAGAATGCTATACAGAAGCGCTTTGATGAAAACCAGCCAGGCTCATCACCTCCATTGGTCTGTGTCGAGACTTTGTTAAGGCGGTCACACTACTTGCATTCACAGAATAGGCCACAGAACCCCAGCAGACAGGTAGAGAACCAGTTCCAGTGAAAGAGGGTCTCCACAGGATTCTATTCGGTCATTTGGCCTCACGGTCAATAAATACATTACCTGGCTATTCTCCATCTACTCTTGCCTTGGGCTACATGCACTCCATTACAGAGCGGCGCGTGTGGATAACCTTGTTTTCCTGAGTGGAAACCTCTGAACATTTCCCAAAAGGTTCCAAAGAAAGTGAGAATCTGTGGATTCTCACTTGTGTTCTCACTTGCCGCAGGATTGCTGAAGAGCCACAAAAAAAAAATTATGAGCATGTACAAGGTGAGCCCCTAGTTTATAAATCTGGATGTTGGAGCCTTCACAGCATCCTGACGACTGCCAGTTAAGAGAGTTCATCCCTATTGGCCACTATTGTAGCGCACTCGAGAGGGATTTCATGGGCTTCGAGTATCGGTATCGGGGCCGACACTGGTCTGAAGTGCTGGGTCAGTATCGGATGACATGTTTTCCGATCCGATCCACTGATATATTTTATGATGTGAACGTGCGTTATACTGACCATCACGATACAGGTCTGGGATGGGCCAAAAACAATGACCGACCATGACAAAACACAGTAAATGCGTAAACGAATTTTTTAGTTGATTGCGTCAACAAATACATTTTACGTCGATTAGTCCAGGACCAAATCAACAAACCTAATTCTTCCAGAAATGGAGCCGTAATCTTCATAATTTATATTCAGTTCACACCGTATGCATCATGTAGGAGCAGCATGGAGCTTAATTTTTGGGCTCTCACCAAGTAACAGTAAATATAACGTGCAAATGTCTGCAGTGACAATCAAATTAATATAAATATGCGTTACCGCCGTATTCAAATCAAATAAAGTTTATTAGCACGACAAAAAACGTTGAAGGCTAATCCACACTGGACGCGTTTCTGAAGCGTTTCTTTTCGACGAACACGCCACATGCTGTAGTTACGCTTTCATTTTAACAAGCGTATCAAATCTACACCATCCGCATCAGGTTGCCCAGGAGACGACCCCGCCTGCTGAGGTCATATCTCGTGGCAGAACCACGGACGACTTTCGCCCGATTATCGGAGTGGAAAAATATTCCAAGCTTTACGATCCGCGACACCATTTATACAGCTCTTCAACTAGGGTAATTTTAATTATTAAACATTAAACAGTTAATATCGCTCTCAAAACAAACCAAATAAATAAATAAAAATCGCCAGAGGTGGAAATTCACTCACTCATAACTGATAAACGAATGCTGGAGTTGCCAAAACAGATTAAAATCGAAGTGAGCTGTTGCTCTTTCTCCTGCCAGTAGACGTGGCCCGTGTGGATTCGCGTGAGATACAGTATGGGGTGAAAAATTTCAGATTAGTAGTAATAAGATTTGGGATTTGATTTAAAAACAACCCTGAGCTGCTTCAAATTCAGAGAGCAGCATTAACCAACACCTATCTACATTACACTCCCCAGCCGTCATTTAAGCATAAAAAGAAGGTGTCAGGGTAAGGGCACTAATCCAAAATGAATATATAGCTGGTTATTTATCTGCATTCACAATGGTATAAAATGATGACATTAGATCAGCACTCTAAGAAATTTGATAAACAAGGCTTAATTTATCCAGGATATGGATTTTCAGCACACTGACTGGCACTCTTTATGAGACACCATCTGTCAAGTTGCAGGGAGCAAGCAGTAAAGAGCTCTCAAATGAGAGACGTAGCGAGATGAGGAGAAGATTTGCATTTCTTACATTATTACACCAACAGCATTGGAAGACAAGCACCAGAGATACAAAACGCTAGAAAACAAATGTAAATATACTTTAATTTGCACTTCCCATTATATTAAAGGCCAACTTGGAAGGTTCATTTTCTCCCCTTTTCATTGTAAACTTAGAAGTTTGGAGTTTTAATTTTACCCAGAGTTAGATTTGCATATATGTTTTTTTAAATGTTCAATTTTTGAAATTGAATACTTCGTTGTTTCCAATGGTTCAATAGTTTACTCTTATTTATTTATTATATACAATCTGAATGGAGATAAAAATTAACGTAACCTCAATAGTTGCTGTTGTTAAGGGATACGTTACTCATGCAAATTGCTTTGGAAAATGAAATACCGTCAAATACCGTAATACCGTAAAAAAAATATATCGCGATTTGATATTTTGGTCATATCGCCTAGCCTTAAAGATTTGTTGATGTGATTCATACTCTTTTCTGCCTCCAAGCGGTTCGATTGTAAAAGTATCCTGATGACAAGGCAGCTTGAATAAAGAACGTTTTCAACGATGCCATTTCTTCTAGTCTGATCACTGGTAGCTACTCAAACTTGATAAAAGTAGACACTATTACACAACACCTTCAACTCTTGGAATAGAGTAGTAGTGAAATGAGGACAGAAAAAATAAATAAATAAAAAAGTAGCAGCACTCAGCCCTAAAGTGAATAGAATTGAGTATTAGCAGAATGAGTGAACCTGAACAACACCTTGTCCAGGAATGTAATTATTCAGGTTCACGTTCAGGGCAGCAGTATTCTGAACTCTGCTGTCGTTCTAATGCCTGGTCCACACTACACGATTTCTACAATCCTAACCCGTGTTAAAAATATGAGAGCGCCCAGATATAATGATTTCAGATTTCGCTGATTTTTGTTTCATCCTTGATTGTCCTTTGGTCATCAAACCCTCCACAATACAAAGATTTGCCCAGAACAAAAAGCCACACACTTTCATATTATGATCACAAATCAGAGTGCCGAACAATGATCCCGACATTCAGAACCTGAGATCTTGGTTATCCACTTGTGTAGCCCAGGCGTTACTCAATACTCAGACCATGATGGAATCTCAACCAAGGCAGATACACCCCATGGCTGGAATTGACACCTGGATTAGGGAAGGTTTCGGTGCAGAAATCAGGAGGAACCAGCCTGATTGGAATTGCTCAGCGTGCGGCCCAACCAAGACGGTGGTGTGATTCACATCGATCAATCCCACTTAAGAAGAAAATTAGCAGACGTGTTTGAAGCATGATGCTCCTTCCCCAAAACTGGGTGGTTGATTTCACAGTGGTGGCGTCATATGACCGTATGACACTGTGGCCTGGAAACCGAGCTGTAAATAAAGCCGGAACCAGCTGAATGTTTAACTAAAACTAAGTACACCTCGTCATCCTCAGCTCGGTGAGATACCAGGACTAGTTGCCAGGTAACCCACCAGAAAGCTACATTTGAGGTTGCCAGAAAGTACAGAAGATAAGGCCTTAGGAGGAGGAGTAGGAGAAATAGATGCCCTGAAGGACATGCAGAAATAGGGGAGGGAAGGGGGGGGAGAACCACTGCAGACCTGGCAGCAAGTCAAACAGCCAGCGAGAGCAAGACCAGATAAATGAAAGAGATTCTATATTAGATCAAGTGCACGGTTTCCTGTGAGTAATAGTAGAGCGGGGACAGCGTTAGGGAAAATAGAAGCGGCCTGTTTTCTGTCTCGGCACAGGCTTCGACATTGCCTGTCCCGTTATGCTGCCTCAAAAAAAAAAAAGTTTTTAAATTCATCATAGATCATCCTTGATGTGCAGGTGGACGACCGATTAAGAATTTATTACTGCTGGAAATGCCAACTGGTTGCTTGAAATAAGATGACGGACAATACCCTAACATGCTTATTTTTTTATAAGCTACTTTGTTTTTTATATTCTATAAGGACATTATGTACTTGTGATGAAGCATCACTCGTCAATACATCGAGGTTCATTGAATTGTGGCAGCATGTACAAAAGACATAAGCCAATTTAATCATCATAGTCACAGGGTTGGATTGAGTTAGATGTTATATTTTTGATTACTTGAATCTTAGGTTCAATTAAATGAAGCTGCAGAAAAATCAGGCCTAGAGAAGAATGAAACATACACAGTGACTAGATATGACACCTCTTTTTGGTTAACATGACGGCAAAGTAACCTTACGTTCCTCTTCGGTAACAAGTCATGTCCCCCAACTTACTTTTACAAGACCGACAGAGAGCCACAGACACACACAAGCACAGGACAATTGAATTTATCTTATTGATGAACCGAAATTTTGGCCACGGAGTGAAAATGCTGAAAATTGACCAAAAAAATCTATCGTATATATACACAGCATGTTGAATCAAAATATAACACCAAATCAATTAATTAAAAAAATGAGAAATGATGATTAAAATATTTTTTTAAAGGTCCAGTTTCTTTTTGTTTTCCTGCCAACAACTTCAAAAACGTGTTGCCAGATTCGTAGAATTTGAATATCCATGAACCGAAAAACAAACAATGGCCTTTGTCAAAGTTACATTCAGAGACTTGTTTGCAGTGACAGATTTTAAACTGCGCTTAGACGGAGATCTGCAGCCAATCTTGCAGCTCCGAACACGTTTCAGGCAAATCATTACTGAGGTTTGTCTTCTGCCCGATTTGCACTGCGCATGTGCACCATTTCCAAGCTGGGCCACGCGAAGAGAAAAGAAAAAAAAGAAAAGAAATAAATTACATGACCAAACGTCCATGTTCACATGTGATTTGCATTTAGTGCTGCTTCCTACAAAAAAATAATCATTGTTTATTAGTGATGTTGTATTAGTCTCATTCAGAAGTATAAATTACAACAACAAAAAAAAGAACCCCAAGATTAAATTAATATAATTTATGCAATCATACAAGGAAATTTACAGAAAATCCAAAAACCAAGTACTGGTTTCAACCAAGATTTACTTATTTTTGTGCGTCACTAATTCATATTTAGTGAATAGGTGAGTGCCAATAAATGATGCGTGTGCCAATTATACAATATATACTTCAAAATATAGTAAGCCCTGCGTTCCAGTCGAAAGGAGACCTAGATCTCTCTTCCAAAGTCCCTCATCAACATGATGGCGTATGATGAAGGTAAAACTCAGAATAAGATGCTGCCCATGTTCATTTATGGTTAAACCAGGATAAAAAATATATAAATTAGGCAATAATTGTGAACATTTGATATAGACACATGGCCGAGTACTGAACACATGTTCAATGTCCTCAACAAGCCCACGAGGATAGGAAACGTGGCTTCACTCTCCTACCAGGGAACTGAAAAGCAATCAACTGCACTTCATAAACTTTTTATCAATATAAATGGAACTTTCATGTGAAGTTGTGCCTAGTTACGGCATTACGCTGTTCAGCATCAGCACAGCACTGCAGCAATTAGTTAGTCTTTTGCGTCCCGTTCGACAAGGCCCTCGTTTAAAGGTGAAGTCACCTTTTCAATAATACATGACGAGCACAAAAGGTAGTGATTTTCCACAAAGAGATAAGCTACAAAGCTCTTTTCAAAAAATCAGGAAATCGCCAACCTGTGCTTGGAAAAGTGACCTTAAAAGGCATCTTCCATATCAAGAAATGTGATCGAACCATTGCATCACGGCTTAGAATATGGTGGAAGGCTATAAAAATAACATTTAAAAACGTAAGCGTAATCCCAAGTGAAAAATCCACTTTTGCTATTTGGAAACGCATTCCTCAGTCGGAGAAACTGTTCCGTCTGCCATGTTTGTTTTTACTTTAAAAACGTACATGGAACTCTCATTTGGGGAACAGAATTATGGGACTGCCTTCTTCGTCCCTTCAAATTTGCTCCTTTAAAACTTGCCACAGTCTTGCCCGTCGACACAAATCATTTGAATCAAAGTAGAACGAACTTCAGATTGAGTCGATCGTACCATAAAGGCCGATACCTGTTCTGATTCACAAGAGACTATTCTTTGAAGAAGGAGAAGGTGAACATGCGAGTAGGATTTTAAATGTGGGTAAAAAGCGATACTGGATTCTATAGTTGTGCCATTTGTTACATGCCAATCATGACAAATCTTAAAAACAGTTTTACTTGTTCTTCCTATTTTCAGAAGCAGTAATTATACTTCAGATGTCAAAGAGTGGCACAACTAGCAGTTAAACACCAATCAGACCACTTCTGAAGGCCAGAAACTGTAGGAAACGTCATAATGGCAGTCCCTTGCCTACGCAGGCACGCTACAAAAAAAACAAAAAACAAAGCGCCCAAAGCTCTTAACACCGTTTGCGGAGGGAGGAGAACCAGCTCTCCGCCAGAGAAGTGGTTTCTTATCAGCACCATTAGTGGCGTGCAGGCCTTCGGTAAACAGCTCTGATGGAGGCAACCGAGTACAACGCAAATTGAACACCTTGCATAGCAAACAGTGCTCAGTTCGAAAAACTGAAACGATGTCTCCTAAACCAAAAGACAGCAGTAGCCATTTATGCTGCAGTAAACAAGTAATCGTACATACGCTCTCTGGAATTTGTCTATTGGAATGGGAAAAGTCCAATTTTCTGTGGATTGGTACGGAGTGCTCGGAATTATACGTTTTAGAAAAAAAAAGGGGGGGGGGCTGTTGGAATAAAAGTTTTTTTTTTTTTTAATTGAGCGGTTTTCCAGGTCCGTCTGCTTTCACCCAGAATCCTAACTGTTCTGTTTAAAGAATAGTCCCATCTAGAATATAAATAGTTACCATAGTTCAGATTCCCGACAGCCTGAAATCTAACAGCCGTCTTCCCCATGCCTTTTATATTTTTTCCCCTACACAAATGTCCTACCTTTGGAACTATAGTCAATTCTTTGCACTGGATTTTAAGATGTCTCAACATTGCACTGTATTGTCTATATGACTAGTCATGCTTGCTACACACCAAGGCTGCACTTGGAATTGAGCCAAAATTCTGACCTTATCTCAATTCTAAGCCAAAAAAAAACAAGAAATAAATCCTGATTCATATTTCATCAAGAATCGTTACAGATTGACGCGCCAATTTTGTAAGGAACAGCGTGTATATTTATGACATTCTTACATTACTGTAGCAGGCCGTGGTAGCTACATTTTCCTAGCGGATCTTTGTGAATGAAAGCTCGTCTGCGTTTTGAATTGCCGGCACATTTCTACTGCAATGGCCTAAATCCTGAGCAAAAGTAACCGCCATTTAGTATAAAACTTGAATCATACGAGGGTCTCGAGAGCGCAGTGTGTCCTCCCAACGTTAAAAAGAAAACCAGCCATGTTAACGGCTGGTTAAATAATTAGTCGTGGCAATGTTTCTGTTCTTTCTTTTATTCAGGGGTCACCCAGAAGAGGACGGGTTCCTTTTTGAGTCTGGTTCCTCTCAAGGTTTCTTCTCCATGTCGGCTCTTTTCCTTGCCGCTGTCGCCCCTGGCTTGCTCGTTAGGGATCTAGAGCTACATACGGATTTCTGGAAAGCCGCTTTGTGACGATGTCTCTATGTATAATGAGTCACTGGCCGAGTGAGGCGGCGGTTGTAGCCATGACTCACTTACAGCAAATAAGGGGAAATAGTGGCACTCCGTTTTATGCAATGGTTGCTCAAGTGCTGCACAATCGACGCTATTCCAGAATCGTAATTGCATCGAGAAGCGAATCGTACCATTACCGTATACCATACTGGTTTTGTCTCTTTACCACACAATCACTCTGTGATAAACTTGCAATAAAATTTGCTGTAGTCATTTACCCATGCCATTACCACTTTAGTCTAGTCCTAGGCTATGCCTGTTGTTCTTTTATTCCACACCACAACAAATAAATTATGTGCAATATCCTCTTCTTAAAATGTGCAATGCCCCCCTTTCCTGTCACTTGCACCATGTTATTTGTAGTATGTGCTTCTATAGCACAAACCATGTACCGTTATTATATATCCATATCACTACAACTGCCTAACATTCCATGGTATAGAATATATTAGAATGATATACTCTTACAAAATGATCGATGTGATTTGAACATGGGCATGATGAAGTCTTGTCCCTAGGCCCTGAACGTTCGACGGGCCCATCGGGGCCCCATCCATTAGGATCATCGGAACTGTTGGATCAAAACATCCCAAGCGATTCTTGCTCTCACAGGAGAAAGCTCTGAGAATATGCGCGTGTTCATTTTATATAGGTGCACTTCGTGCATAGCAACAGATGGACTACAATCAATAAGGGTGTATATATAATATTAACAATGTGGCAGCCCACCGCTACCTCATCCATCGATGCAAAGCGAGCACCATCGGACCACCGCTGACCAGACATTTGGATCGTGAACCATTCTCAGTACAGCACTGACAGTGACATGGCAGTGTGTGTGGTTCTGCTACGAGTGCACAGCACAGCAGCGTTACTGGGGTTTAGTGCAGTTGATTTCTTTACAAAAGCATGTTTTGTTAAGAATGCAGCGAATGCCAAAAATCAGACGACACTTACAGTACATTGCACGTACGTTATTAAAACAAAGCAAATACTGGTATAGGGTTTGTCTTGAATATCACATTCACAAGTATTGAACCCGAGATGAAACCCTTTAGATGGACTGAACTGGAGTTGCGCGAGGCATCGAAAGTTCAATACTACAGCGTGGTAAACGATTCGATTCTATAACTTCCAACGATTTTACAACACCAAGCTGACGTTGTATTCAGTCTACAGGCGGATTAAATCAGGCGTGCAAATTTCATGCGGGTGGGCGAGACGCGCTAATTGGCTAAAGCGGCAAGAAACAGTTACTTCACGCACTCCCCTTGAAAAGACGGGTGAAAGATGAGTGAAATTTGGGTACATTTTGCGTACCTTGGTCCTTTTGCATAACCAATATGCAAAAGGAGTTATTCATTCTTCCTCTGCAAAACAGCCAACACAAGCCACTTGGCTAAGCATCTGGCCGATGGCTAAGGAGCTTCTGTAATTATTATTAAAAAATGTTTTGTTGAGAGTTTGACGGTTTTTACTTCAGGGATATGGCGAACTGCTTTTCCTCTTGCAGTAACTCATGAAGCTTGGGACATTGTATTTGCTTCTTTGCAAATGTAATCACATGTTAATCGTTTCAATTTTAAGTGGCCTTATTTTTTTAAGGAGCACTTTAAAGCCCAAAACGACAATTGAAATGGTCAAAGCAACATCAAGTTGAAGTTTTACTGACGAGAGGCAAGGACGAGAAGCCTGGATCAATCTAACTAGCTGTGCTGAGGACATCTAAATCTTTAAGGCTACGCATCTGGGACAGTTACCACAAAAGGATTCAGAAAAGGACTTTCATCAATAACTGGTGTAGATCAGATTTCCCCGGAATCAAGCTGGCATCACTTCTAAAACCATATATCAGATGCTGGGCCTGCGTTTTAATTGAGCCAGTATCACCGAGCTATAAAACAGCAATACAGACAGTCTTCGCTTCCTTTATGACTAAGACGCAAGCTGGGTGCTCCAGATAAGCATTTATTGATAATGAACAAACACTGAAATATTTATGCCACTCCACGGCTAGATTTAATTTGGACAAATGGCAAGTATTAATTAGAATAAAGCTGAACCCGGAGGAAGAATTCACCCGTTTTACTTCAGTTTTAGTGTAATAAATAAAGTGTTTTTGTGAGAAGTGCCTCAGGGTGCGGCCTAGAGAACGATCGGTAGGTTTCTCACGGGTATAGAACACAATGGAAAAAGCGACGACGTGGAGTCATAAAACGTTTCTTAATTAAACTCCATTAATGCCTTATCAGCAGGGCAGCGGTATCAGACAAGGAAGTACACTTCAGGACTCCCAGAATGCATGTTAATCATCCAGTCGGTGCGGTGGAGGCGATGACGAACAGCATGGGGCTGGGTTACAAAAGATCAAACCCCAGCGGTCAGCAATATTAATGACTCTTTACTTACCCTGACACGTACAAGCTAGGCGTGTGTTTATTTGAATGTGTTATAACGTCTTGGGAAATGTCTGAGCTATTAACAGCTAGCTCAAAAGATATAGGACGGCAGAGTATATAAGGGTGCGATGCAAATGGGGCGTGTGACAAACGAGAGACAAATGTCAGAGCCTTGTCATGTTGCCGAGTTGCCTGGAGATCTATTGTGCGCTGCTGAACTTATCAAACAATGACTAAGCTAATCGTGACCTTTTCAGGTCAGCTAAAGATTCAGAGTGTAAAGATTCACATATTCAAACTGGGGCACGATACAATACAGCTGCTTGATTAAAAAATACAAAAGACACCCGTATCAATTGTGTCACGAGACACGCAGCTTTTAAAAGCCTGCTACCCCACGGGCTTCACTTTTATTACGAGTATACCATTATATACATTAGAAATGTTATTGAATCATTCTCTCTCGCTCCATGCTTTTCTGCACCGGTCAGTCACTGTAAAGGCGGCGGGGCTTTCCTTACAGATCCATTTTTAGAGTTAGGGTTGTATCGCTTCATATAGCGTCGAAACATCAAACTATATTGAATTGTTGCCTGTAACTTTCCTATATTGGATTATTAAATCATGTACCGAGACGAACAACATCTTGGAATCTATGGAGAGATAATACTAAAATATGAATGTGTGAGCAACAGCAGTTTACAATAAAAGCCCCTGTAGGTGTTTTTTTGTTTGTTTGTAACTGGAGGCTAGGCATCTAATCTATTCAAACAGAAAGTACCAGGAAACTGAAATTGACCCTCTTTGGTTTTGGGTGAAGAGAAATTTGAAAGCCAAGCAGTTGAAGGTTAAAAGTCTTGCTTAAGAAGAGGATTCGAGCTAGGAACTCGGACTTGAGTGGCACGTTGACGGACTCACGACTCGAATAGGACCGAAAACTCAACAAGAATAAAAACGTGGAAAAAAAAAGGAACTAATGATGTAGGACTGCTAATCTTACTGCAGTAAATTAATAACATTTACGTCTAACATTCTGACATTACATGTGTGGCTTTGCCCGTCGGTTTCGTGACGGTCATGCGCCATAATTTATTGCAACGCCGTCTTGGGAACATTGAAGTCCCTGATTGGCGTCTGGGGGGAATAGTTAAAAAGGTAACTAAAATGGGCAGGTTGTGAAACTATAAATCAAAAACACGACTACACGGAGCATCGTTTAAAAAAACAAAAACATGTAAAGGGCATGAGAAATATACTGCATGCACCCTTGCTTTATTAAGCCAAAAGCTTTTCTTTAACTTTGCCAGCAAAGCCTAGCTTCTGTAAATACCCGATTTCCATGGAAGCCATCATTAGTGCCTGTGGCATGAACGTTTGCTAGCTTCTTCCTGAGCTTTCCTGGCCATGCACTCCTCACACTCGAACATGACTGCTCTGTAAATGAGCAAATAGATTTGTATTATGGCACTTCTGATGCCACTTTCTGGCAACGTTTGCAGATTACCGGTCGTTGTTCTACAATAACGGCTTTAAAACCAAATTGGCTCCAGATTACGGACGCGACACCCTTTTAGGGTGTTACATTTTCCTGACATTTTGCTTTTGTTCTTTTTTTTTTCCTTCTTGTTGCCCATTTTTTAATCTGTTGTTGTTAAGTCATGCTACCTACTGATTAGATCCAAGCAAAGTCAAACTACGTTCTGTAAAAGCACTTTTATTAAAAACAACCAGTGACTTACAATTGAAGCAGGCACAGAGCTAAACAGTTGATGCTTAAGGGTCAAACAGTGGCTCGCTGGCACAACCCTCCAACCACCAGCTCAAATCCTTAATCCCTGATCTTTATTAGTTTAAATTAAACAAAATATTTTATTTTTCAATCCTGTCTCTCGTAGGCATGTACTGATTAGGTGACGTTTACAAAAGGGCATCGTTTCCAAATCAAAAATATCCGACGTAGACGCACCTCCTGCTGTCGTTGTCTTTCGAGAACTTCCACCCCGAGGCCAGTGAAGCGCTGCTGCTAATATACCGATACAGAAACTTCTGAAACACGTCCGAGTCAAATCTGCATTCACTCGAGTAGCTACGACTCTCAGACGCTATTTTACACCTGGCTGTTTCATGCATCCTTGAGTATCAGCATTATTTCTGAACAGGGATTATCCACATAAAAGAAGCAGGTGTAAACGCACCCGAGACACATTTTAAAAAACAGATTTAGCCAGATGTAATAAACATGGAAAAGCATCCGTCTCTCCAAGTGGCGTGATGACCAGAAATCATACAATACGTCATGATGGTCTACGCAGGCAAAAATGCCACGCAACCATCTTTTGCATAGGACTGGAAACGAGGAAAAACAAAAAGTTGGCGGTCAAACGTCGTGAGCAGATATGCTTATTAAACGCGATAGAGAAACCGCATTTCAATTCGGTTGAAGTGCATTGAAGTGTGAATGCATGTGGTCAAAATACCAAATCAGGACACGATCCAGATGCAAGACGCATGAAATTACCAGGTGTAAATGTGGTCTCGGTGTGCAGGCTACTTGAGCACATGCATTTCCTAATACAATAAACAATGTGTGATTTTGGAAAGGGGTTCTGGCACCACAGAGACCTCATATGATAATATGAACACTGCTTCAGCCACCGTACACTTACGAGCTTGACGTCACAGTGTTGCATAGATATGTGGAACGGTTCATTTGCAAAACTGCAAACCTTTATACGGAGTACGCGCACACTCGCTATAAAGTCAGATGCAACAAAGAAATGCTTGCGTGCATGTCAAAATTACACAAAGGTAACAAAAACTACTCACAATACATTGATAAACATTTACCAAATTTCCTTTCTAATAACCAACATGACTTTTTTTTTTTACTTCACCTGCTTTTTCATTACCTTTCTTTTTATCTGAGAATATTTGTTACTTCCACCCTCATGCAATGGCCACCTTGCACATCAGTATGATAAATGATGAAAGACAGAACATGGCGATTGAAAAAAAAAAAAAAAAGAAAATGAAAAGGCTCACGTTTTATAAAATCTGCACCGTTTTAACCAAATCACCTTTGAAATGTTTTATCACTCATTTTTTTTTTAATTCACTCATTATTGATTACTTCATTTTTACCAAATTCACCGTTCACCGCTTATACTAACATTTATGTCATATGACACCTAATTTATGTCATTGGCTTATAACCAGGTTTAATAGGCATGTTAGAGCAGGGGACTCGCAGCTTGGGGGTGGACTACAGAGAAGAATGCAGGTCTAAACTGGCCTACCAAACCCAATCCATTCTGAAAGAGTACGAAGGGACGTAGTTCCACATTCAGACTTTGAGCCTGTAGAAAACCTGCTCACTCGTTGGGAATGCATTTCTTCTGAAAACGCAATAGTCCACAGGACATCCGGAATTTTGAATGTTAAAGCAAAATCTCTGAATCATGGCATGGGTGGACACATCACTAGCTCTGGCTTCCCAGACAAGCACTTACGTTTTTTTAACTAGTAACTTGTGCAGGCTGCTGATATGGCGTTATGGCTACAGCGTTTTTTTCTCTCTCAATCAACCTGAAAGAAACCTAAAAATCTTTTAATAAGTTCTGCTTAAGAGCAAAAGCCTTCATTTAGTGTGCATTTTCCCTTCCTGAGAAGTGCTTTAGAGACGCTACTCATCCTTTGAGAGCACTACTAGCTAGCCTTCATTTGACGCTACTTTTGCTGATTGCAGTCTCTCGTTCTTTGTTCAGCACATTCTGTATCTGTGATGAAGTTGCTGTTCTCTCTCT
>JAOUQW010052301.1:0-15401 GCA_028565825.1 Olivaichthys viedmensis | reverse complement strand
ATTGCCTTATTGTTTATATTTCCATGAAAGCTGTACACCACCAGGGTATGAAGATTGTCTTAGGGTCATTTTTGACCATTAGGACAAGGCGAGTATACAGAACGTTAAGACAACACAAGGGTTAAGAAGTCATTGTGTGCGTGTGGCCACAAGCAGGAAGAGCAGCGATACAGATAATATTGTCAATAGTACAGCACAGATGACATTTGTTTATTCAGAAAGCTCTCCAGTCACAGGTCAAGCTGTCACGAGCTGCCAGTTTTCTCAGTTACAGTGAAGCCTTTCTGGTTTCAACTGAACCATGTAACCGAAAAAAAGTCCTAGATTCAAGCGTGAACTCTTGACTCCCGTTATGTAAGGTAATTAAGAGTGTTAAGTGAATGAGTGGCGTTGTCCACGTCAATCATCCAAGCGGCAGACTTTCGACGCTCCTAATCCTGCACAGTGCCTATATACAGTATGACAAAGCAGATCAAGTTCGACAACATGAAGAGTGAGTGAATAATAAACAATGATGGAGTTAAGTCAAGCAGAGGCTCCTTTTTTTTTTGGGCCCAAAGTTGCAAGTGCATTCCACAGCACACAATGGCGTAGTGTTTCCTCGAAGGCGCTGTAACTGAAGCGAACTTTAGGGCTTCTCTTTTCTCTGGAGAGAGCCGCAGAGAGCAGAGGAAGAGCTGTTTATCTGAGCTCACCGAGAGGGACTGAGAAGTCGGGCTTCTCTGCTCCGCCATTTTACCATCATTATGCTCTGAAGTTATAGTAATGAACTAATGACGGGTGTCACGTGATGCCGTCTTGTTGAGCAGATACAAAACACTCGAGCTCGGCAGTTTACTCTTTTAATTAGCCTCAAACAATTTTGAAATGTGTCCTTAATTGTGAGCACTAAATTCTTAAAATGTTAACTTTACCACGAAGCCATGGATCTCCGAGGCAGCAAAAGATGGCTACCAAGAAAATTCACAAATTGCTGAGCTCCCCAGATTGCTTGTAATTCATCTCAGGGAAGCAGGGCAATGAAACCTTTTTCACAGTAAATTGATTCTAACGCAGCCAAACTTCAAAATTGATGTTTTGCACTCTACTTTGAGTGGCTTATTAGCGAGAGTAACTGTAGCTTGCATTAGCGATACAGAGGATATTGTGAGCAGGCACGACTAACTCGTTAAACAACTACAAGACAACAACGAATCTTTCAGGAATAAAGTGTGCTATTTGTAGAACTATAGTACATCCATGTAGTGGGACTTGGACAGAGTCCTGGGCTCAGACCACTTCCCTAAATTGATTGACACTGACCATGTTCACCAAAATCTAGATCTGTGCCAAATAACACCCAGAGACTCCTCTTGATCCAGTTGCTTCGCTACCAAGACCAAGAAAAGATCTTGGTGCATTAATGTTGGGATAGAAAAGCCTTTTCCCTGACATTAGCCTGGGACTCTCAAGGTGTCGTAATCAGATGATACCTATTTTAATTAGTTTATCATCATTCATATTAGGGCTGATCTCATGATCGTGTTCATGTTAGACCTTAGATCATGTTATTGGGCGCTTGGTTTTGTTTTTTTTAGCAAAGAGCATGCTCTCAACACTCTGAAATTCCCCATCAAGTAACAGCTTATCACCATTTCAAATTTATTTGCTATCCATCCTGCATCTAGATGCCTTAAGTATTTTGTCTAGAGATTTAGGTGCCATCAAGCAAATCATGATACAACTAGATGGTACTGATGCAGAAAATGGTGGCAGAACATGCAGCAGATTTCCATCCTTATTTGTGTGTGACCTAGGTTACGGATTTTCTGATTATATTCTCGGCTTGATCCTCTTGACCGTCTGATTATTATTATTATTTTCGCATTTAAACTTGTATCATCCAAACATATTATCCTATATAGGCCTCCTGTGCTGATTACTGTTTGAACGCACAAATAAAACTGCTATACATTGCTCTCCAATTTGGAGTTTTGTCCATTCTGCACAGCATGATGTCTCATAGAAAATGGTAGCCAAACCAAACAACCAGAGACCTATTGTCTTTTACAGTGCTCATCCACAAACATGTATCTCCACTGACCAGAAGGGGAGACCCAGAGACCAAACCAAACCTGTCCTCAAACTCTACCACTCAGTTCTGCACCACAAGCCTCACAATTGATCCACCAGCAGAAGGTCTTCTACTGGAAAATGTCCTCTGGAACAGATCCAGCATTTATTAACACATTGTATTAACAGCATGCTAACTGGACAAAACCATTTTTTTCAAGACCCAACCCATAAATTCCCAGTACGCCTATAGTAAAGTGTACTATGCGTACACACTCGTCCCGCGTTACATTACACAGCTGTAGTGCAGCTGCTGGACGATACGTCTGAAAGATCGAGATGGACTTCTACACAGATGTGAGGAGATTCCTTCAGAGTGACACATGCTGTACTCCAGCAGGAAGTAGGAGGACATAGCTGAACAGTGAGCTAGCAGTTTCTCCTGCACGGAGAGTCAAAGAGCAGTGAAGAATGAAGCCCATGACTCATCGATCCAGGCCTCTTCTCACAGCTAATGAGACCCTCCACACACACGCACACAATACAAAAAGCGCATTGTCCGATACAACAACCCCATCGGCTCTTCGGCTCTTCTTCAAACGGCAGCGGGTGTGATGAAAGCTGCTTCTATGCTTCAATTTTTATCCCACCAATTATAAATAAACTAATATGATTGTCAGATTGATATAAGTATGCATGTGTATGTCTATGATTTCTGTGTGTATTAAAACTCTGCATTTAAAAACTTATGATATAGAATGTTTGAAATGCTTTAATATTGGATGTTGGTACTAGGGCGATATGACTATAATACATATATTTAGATCCTGATACACTTTTCTGAGTTTCTGATTGGCTGAAAGCTGTAGTGACAAAAAAGCGTAACATACAGAGGGTCGAGCTAATAATTGAGTCAATATCAGGTGTTCAGTCATTAAGAAACAACAATTAATAGTGTGTGTTAGGCCCATCCATGTGTTACTATCTGAACAAAATGTACGTAACAATTTGAACAAATTAAGTCAATGATGGCGAAGCATACATTTCAATTTCATACAAGGACATAGAACTCAAACAACCAAAAAAGATTCATTTCAAGAATAAATGATTTGAGACTGAATGTTATCATTGTGTACATTTTCAAATCACTGTTGAAAATAAAATCAGCAGGGTCTCTTTTGGAAAAGGGTCCCTTAAACACCATGGAGGTTGACGGAAAGGAGAGTCGCAGGTCATTTTTTATGATCGATCAGTAAAATAGGACGAAAGCAATGCTTAGCTGTTGGCAGCACATTGCACTGAATCTCACTCCCAGTCAAAGCTGCCCTCCGTCACACACCATCCATTACATTGATTATGAAGCTGAGCAAGATAGACGGTGACAAAACAACAGTCCGTGCCAGTATAAATTGGTGGGAGCGTCAAAACGGTATATCAAATTTGCTATGAAAGCCATAAAAATACGTCAGTGTTCTAGAGTGACGGTGGAAGATTGCAGCTCTCTTCCAGTGGGGGAGAGGCTCGAGGCAAAGGTTAATCAGTCTCCACGTGTGTGTGTGTGTGTGTGTGTGTGTCTGCCCTGACACGGTGTTAGGGAAAGTTGTCTAAGGGCAGGCTACGCGAGTTTGGCCCAGTGCCAGGGCAAGCCTAAACCCACTGAACCCACTGCACGCCGCAGAGGTTTACAGTGGCCTTTGTCTTCACGCCTGGAGGTGGTTACCTCACGCACGATGCACGCACATACTGCTGCAGCAGGAGGGTAGATGACAGCCGACACGGAGGTACGCCGTTTTCCAGTATGGTACTTCACCAGAAAAGAGGGCGCCCTATGACTTTCTAGTGAGATGAATGTAGGACCGGAGGTACGGTCTCAATAAAAGCAGGAAGGAACTGCTTTACTCCTGCTGGGTCAAAGGTCAGGCAGGGAAATAATATTTTCCTAGGTTTCCCCAAACATTTCAGTACTGTCCCCAACAAGGCCTCGTCAACTTTTCTTCTCCACGTGAAAGTGCGCATAAACAACGTCACACGAGTGGCCACTTGCAATACAGGAAGGGAACGTGCGTGTCGTAGATTTATCGAAAACGGATCTGCCACTCGCAGCAAGAACAATGCAGTTGAAGCGATTTTCCTTGGCAATTTGTACAGTCCATTTCCTTTGAACCATGTACAGGCATATTGCTAAACTGCTAGTGTGCTAACTAAGTATTCCAAGTAGAATAAAGTATTAAAAGGTTACGTCTGCGGTCATATACCGCTGGAGTAGTCGGCTACATCAAACCCAAGTTGAACGTAGCGAAAACAAATTCATTTTAATAATTATTTCAATATTTATATTTATATTATTATATTCAATATTATTTCTCTAGGCTTACTATTGAGTTATTCATCCTAGAGCATATTATTCCGTGACTATAACCCAATATACGTCACAATATCCGCTTTCAACTTTATATTTTCAAAGAGGATGACATTTAATGGCATAAACACCACAGCAGCAGTGCAAGTGTTCAATAAATTAGTTACGCAAGCTGCTAGAATGGTTTTTAACTGGTCTTATTAAGATGATCTCATTAAACTACATTGGTTTAAAAAAAAAATAAAAACTAGATATAATTTTTTGTGCAGCATGTTTGTTCTTTAAAACGTATGCCTGTTTTATAAATTCCGATGCATATTTTAAGGGTCATAACTAGTCGCTCGTGTCACATTGCTTTCTCGCGGTTTACTAGTTTACTGCATAGAAAAAAAGCCCATAGTGCAAAAATGATGGAAAGACAATAAATACTCCCAAATCCATGTGACTTAAAATCCCCCATTTCCCTCCGCCAGGCAGGATTATATATAAGCAACAACAGGCTGGAATCACTGAGGAGTTTTTGTGGAAGTGGAAACTGCATACCACCCCCACCCTCTGTGTGTGTGTGTGTGTGTGTGTGTGTGTGTAAGAACGAGCATGTGTATTGCGGGTGTGGGTGTAAAGTCTTGCATTTTTAGCGTGCTGCTCAGTTGCTCAGCCATTAGTCAGCAGTGCTTCACTCAATGAGTCGTGCTATTGAAGGCAGCAGCCTTTTAGCGCACACACTCGCTCTTTCTGCATTACTTCGTGCATTTAACCCAGACACTGGAGCTTTTTAACTTTTTGTGCAGGAGTGTGTCTGGTATTACATTTGTCTTTGGTTGCTAGTGCTACTTTTGTGATCTCTGTAAAGCTTGTGTGAGCTTTGGAAAAGTGCTATAGACATCAAATGTATTATTACTATTATTATTATTAACATCACTAGCTCTTTCTGGGGTCAGCCGAGTCTGAACAACAGGCATGAGTGGGAAGCCGTGGTCTTGGGCCTTCCACCGCAGGCAGGAAGAGGAAAGCGAGCCCAGACACGGGAGGAAGTGGAGGAAACACGGGCGTCTCACAGTGAAGTGTCCAAATCCCATGCAGGAATGAGACACGACCGCCGAAAGACAGAAGCCAAGAGAAGAAAAACAGTGCGGGCTTCTCTAGATAACCCTATCTGAGAGTTATCACACCGAGGAGTCGGACACGGGACAAGACTGGACGTGGCCTAATTTGTAAATTGAGCTGTGGAGGAAATATTTTGAAACTTTAGGCCTATTCAGGACTAAACTGAGACGCCTCTGAAGTTGGGCCTTCAAAGGTTTTTAGATATTACATCATATCATTGTAAGACAATGGCCAAGAGTGAAGTCCGAGTGAATTAAACATGTAATACATGCACAGACACACACAAAAAAAAGAAGGCAATTGGCACAAATGATTTTTATACAGCACACATTAGCATCAACAAATGACACTAATTTGGTTCGATTTTTGGTTTGTTTTTAAGTTGAATGGGGTTTGATGCACTGCGACACGGACTCTCTGCCGTAGACTTCTCAAAAGCTCCTTTGACGCAGCCAAATAAAACCACAGACAAACTGTTCAAGCATGTTTTCCTTTCTTACAAAACAGCACAGCACGGATTCCACTCCACTCCTGATTGTCTCAAGGGCTGCATTTTCGTTTCGACATGACGCTAATCTGGCCATGCAAGAAAACAACGAGAACGAAGGGTTTAAGGCTTCACTTTTCCCAGGCCATACTTTAAACAGTGTAATATTCTGAGACAGGGTAGAATGCTACATAAGTCCGTGCTCTGCTTGGAGAAGACAGAGCCGCATACCATAAGCTGTCAGAGATCGGATGAGTGGAGAGAGCAGATATCTGATAATGCTAGATATGAAAATCTGACCATCTTTTCTTCTGAAGACGTTTTGTGGATCAAGGGTGTCTGGAAACCAAAAGAACAAAATCGGGGTAGTGGTAGAAAAACACCGGCAGAGACAGACGGAGAAAGAGGGAGCGTCCTGACCTGCTGGAACGTAAACCTCGCTCTCAGAGAGTGTTTGTAAGGCCAAGAGTCTCCTTGTGGAAACAGTGCAGCAATATTGATAATTATTATTGTAGATCAGTCCGTGTTGATCGGAGCGGAGTAGGCCTGTCCTTTCCCACAGCGGCCCAGGCTGTTATCCTGAAAAAAGGCTGGGTTCCCTGCTGTCAGCCGTGGGCGAGGGGATAAAGTTACAAACACACACACACAAAGAGGATAGTAGGTGGCTCGGCCCTTGATGTGTGCGCTGGACACTCACAAAATGGCATCAGTGCAAAGACGATCGATCAGAATCATATTGTACTGCGAAGGGATAGAAAAACCCCAAAAAGGACAAAAAAGGAGAAAAACAGTAAAAGTATAAAGAAGTGAAAGATCTCAAAAGCTTCCATTCTTTCTCTCTTAGTTTTTTTCTTCTTCCCCAAAACCAATTCCTGCTCTTGCATCATTTTCTGAGCTTATTGTGTCTTTATCCTTCCGCACGGTTTAGTCCTTTAAATCTGGGATTTTTCGCTCACAAGGAAAGTATTTGGGCATCGGTGCCAAATAGGCTTTATCAGCCCACATAATTCTCTTGTGACTTGTCTGCTACAGTTGCTGAAATTAGGAGGCCTGTCTCTGCTTTTTGACTTTATCAGCTCTAACTTATCTTTATTAATCCTTAATACCGCATTAAGAAGTCAGAAAGAGACACGGTGCTGTATCATGATGAAGTTCTGGATCTGGTGCGAGTGAAACTATCCGAGATGTAGACCGCCCACTTCATGGAGGTTCTTGAACGAGAGGCGCTCGAACCTCAGCCGTCTACGCCATCGCTCGTACATCGTGCAGGCAGCATTGGTTTACTTTGGAACACGTCCCGTGCGTATCCCAACCCAACCATTTAACTAGAGCCTGCATTCCTAGGAGGTGGGCAGAAGCTAATCTATGGCCAAACCATAAATATTTCACACCACCAATCATCCTCCTCTTTCATAAACAGTACAAGCCACTGGAATGGTCTTTTGCGATGCGCAACTCAACTGCTATTATTGGTGTAGAAGGAACGCATGCATTGCTGAGCGCACGCCTAGAGTTCTTGACACTTTGGTAGTCACGTGCATTAGCGGGCATTATCTGTCTAAACGAGGGTGGGGGTGATGGACTTCGCTGAAAAAAAAGTCCCACCTGGAACTCTCAGAAAGGAGGCCAATCTGATTAGCTCAGTGACAGCAAGGCGAACACAGGGATTCCCCTCCCCATCTCCTGCTGAGGGTTAAAGAGATTCACTCACTGCACTCTTGACCCACACAAACCGGCGCTGGAAAAAGGCAAACACGGCAGGACGCTGAATATTTGCCACGTCACATTAAGGCGTGCCACTTAACCCAGGAACCGCCCTCAAAAAGAATCATAGCGAATCTATATCTATATAAAACAAGCTCCTATAATAAAGATGGGTCGAGTTATCCCTGCCCAGTCCCAACCCATTCAAAGTAAGCGCTAACCTCCAAAACACCCTGCACCAGAAATCAAGTGATTGAGGCTTTTAAGTGTATGACGTTACATATAAGCAGTCTAAACCACAATGGCACAAAAAGCTTTACTCCACGGTTCAGCAACAGGAAGTAATTCAGTAAGGATTGGCACAGATTCCATAAAAGCTCCAGTGAGGGAAGAGCGAATCTAAGCGACGATCGCATTGCTGCTGCCGCCTCCCTTTTCAGGTCTTTGTTGTGTACAGTTCATAAGTCATTTACTATGCTACAGGCAACATTCCAGAGAGACAAGAGCTTTATTCTTAGTACGGCTGCGACACTGATCCTCTTTCAGGCCAAGCATCGGAGCGCAGTTCAAACAGTCGCATGCCGAAGTGAGGCAGGGACAGACGGGGAGGTTAAAAGTGAGACTCGGGGGGAGGCTTGTGAAATGTGGACGCTCTTCCCAGTCTACATGGACTGTATAGGGTTAACCGACAAACTGTGCATAGGCTAGGCTTTAGTATTTAGTTTCGTTAATGTAGCAACGAAAACACAAACAGGCTGAGAAGACGCGCACACAATGTCTGAGATTAAATATACTCTAATCTCCTCTAGAAACAACACCAGGAAATAGAGAGACCACTTACGATCAAACTCGTATCGAGAAAGAATTTCAAGTAGACGGTTTGCTCTTCATTCGGCATCATCACAAACAGCTTGCCATCAATCCACTGTGTCCCAAACCACATCTTATTCATTGTGCAGTTTGTGTCACCCCAAAAAAAGGCCATAATGCATTATGGGTTACATCATCTGGACACTTGGGGGACCTCATCTGCCGCTGGATATGCTCGAATATGCTTTCAGACAAGACTACAGACTACAGACAGACGGCAAGACTCCCTTATCGTAAGAGCTTTTTACAAGGATTGTTTAGGGTGGGGGTTGGATGTGCACCGTCTTTGGTGTGGAAGCGCTGAAACCACATGTGGACTAACTAAAGAGCTTGCAGGTGTTTCCCCTAACGCAAGCGCCTGCAAGCATGGATGAGAAGAATATCTGTCCTAACATGACTTACAGCACGATCACTACGATGCACAATCTCACAAAACACTCCTATGATGCACAAGCTTAACCTCTGGCTTATGTGAACAACTAAAACATCTGACTGCAACTGCCAACTGTTTTATTATTTATGAATCGCAAAGAAAAAGCTACCAATAACTAATGAGATCCAAATGAGCTGATCGTAAACTGATGTATTCCAGAAATGTCTCATCCAGAACACACACTACACGCGACATGTGAGCACAGGGCAAGTGACCGTACAGCCAATTCACACTGCCTCCAGCTCAGTTCTGCTCCATAAGTGCTCGCGGCGAGAATAAAAATCAACAGCAGCTCCTCTTGCTGCTTATTCCGCTGCTTAAAACTTTAAGATCTTTTCTGTCGCTTCCTCAACATCGAGTTATTAGTCATGGGCAAGTGAACATTACTGGAGATATTGTTTTCAGTCTACTGCTTGTTTAGTAGCTTCCTAATTATAGTCCAGCATTACACCTTGCTTTAACGTAGCAAGCAATATCGTCACGTTCAAGCAGGTTAAGAAAGTGGCAGTGCTGTCGTTTGAACGCATCTCTACAGAGTTTTACGCTTCATTCATGTACTCGCATGGAAAACAGCACAGCAGGACAGAAGGGGTGTCTCACAGAGGCGAGATCGAATGCCTCTGAAAGACCTTCGAAAATAAGGAGAAATTACTGACTGAATACAATACTTTATATCCACCCTACTGCACGCTACAAGAACGGAATGTACCACCAGGGACATCCTCTTGTTAGTACCGCACCAGGCTTCATTACCGTCCCCACAGCCTATGGCTCCGATTGTGCTCGTCTCACAGCATGCGAGATAACGCGTTCCAAGAAAAGGGAACAGGATTTACTTTGTGACACTGCAATGGTTTCTTATGAATGGTTTCTCTTCAGCTCACAGCAAAGAATGAGCCAATGTAGCGCACAAAAAGCATTCATCCCCAGCCATGAAGAATCACGTGGACGGTTATACAGTTCGGCCCACCATTAGTACAATTTTAAAAAGCCACACTAATAAAAAGAAAAAGAGGCTTGTGAGCCCGGCCATTCACCAAAGCATGTGAGGGTCACAATGCCCTGCGTAATTTACTAACTTGTTCTTCGGTTTTAAATGGTTTAATTACACTCTGCAGCTTCTCGAGCATTCTGTACAGAGCTGAATGCTGTGTGGTCTTTAAAATAAAGTCCAGAGAAAAGATCTGGCCGTGCCGGGTGTTTGTGTGAAGCCACACCAAGAGCACTCTGGCCTCTACTAATGAGTGTGCAGAGCAAACGGCACAGCGAGCAGGGCTAAACTTGTGTAATACAGGAACGGACCACCAACGATCGCTCCTCTGATTGTTATACGAGGTACTGTTTGAAATATTTGTTTTTTTTAAAAGAAGCAACTTTAATGTCAAGTCAGCCATTGTGGCCTACACTAAAGACACTAAAGACAAAAGACTGTCAAGTATCTCAAGTTCCTCCAAAAACGGCCACATCTTATGATTAAATCACTTTACTTATTAGTACTATTTATTTACTTACTGTCTGTAACTTTTTTGTCCTTGTGAGATTTGTATTGTGTTTTGTGGTGTCCTTGAAATTTGACGCGTCTTGTTTTGCTGCTGTGACAAAACAATTTCCCTCAGGGATCAATAAAGTACCCTACCTACACACCTACCTGGCTCAGTGGTTAAGGTTCTGGGCTACTGATCGCAAGGTCGTGGGTTCAAGCCTTGGAACTGCCACTGTTGGGCCCTTGAGCAAGGCCCTTAACCTTTTCTGCTCCAGGGGCGCTGTATCATGGCTGACCCTGCCCTCTGACCCCAGCTCCCTAATAAACTGGGATATGCGAAGATAAGAATTTCACTGTACTTGTATATGTGACAATAACAGGCTTCTTCTGCGTCTAGCTATCTATCTATCTATCTATCCATCTATCTATCGCTGCACTACTAATTATTCTTCTTGCAACACATCCCTTGATGATACTCATGAATCTTTTGGCATCAATCAATTTCTAGCCGGCTTTTGCCAAGAGAATGAACTCACTTTCCATGTACAGCAAATCCCCCCGATCCATGCTGACCCACCCAGGACTGGAGGTAATTCACAATAATCCCGCTAGCGCATTAAGACTGACGACAGGCGGCATTAAGGCTTCATTACGGGCCGTGGAGCCACGCTGTGACCCGACCTGACACTCAGATGGGTCTGGATGGAACGTTCCAGTCGGCCAGGTGCACATACATGTTGGTATTACCCTCTCTGTGAGGGATTTCCATTGAGTGTATAATTATAGCGGAATTATGCTATACCTACAACAAGGGCTGGGGAAATGTGACGATTTATAATATCATGATAAACGACGTCACAGTACACTTTTCACAGATATTGTGGCGACGCGCTCACGGACTCCGCTGTTACTCACACTAACAGGTAGCTGATTATATCTTAACATGTAACTCTGTTATTTTATGGATATTAAAACAAATAAAGGCGTTTCATTTTCCCGTCTATTCGTGTTAAATACAAAATGTATTCTTGAACTCAGTTATTCGACATCTTTTTCAATGCGACACGAACCTAAATATTGTGATGCATACCGTGTATCGTATAAATGTCTTTAAGTATCATATAATATGATATTTTTGCCATAATCGCCCACTACACCTACAACTACACCCTAATCCTTAGGTTAAGGGGAAAAAAAACAAAACACTTTTTCTTCGTGGGGACCATCCAAATGTTCCCACAAGGGCAAAAAACGTGTCATGTATTCCTATCGTTATGAGGATATTTGGTCTTTAAAATGAACACCCACACACACACAAAGCCTTTGTCAGGAATGATAAAGCACATTGGAGACCTTCACGTCACACACCTCATCAAAGCTTCACCTCTCTCCTAGTGTTTGCTATATTTGATATTTGGAGTGTGGGGTGTACGGCAAACTCTGATACAGCGATGCAGCAACGTTCCAACATTTCTCCCTTTCATATACTGATATCTTACGATACTGATCAATACTTGCATCAGAATCAATAAACATTACATTATCCTATAATTTAGCATTTTGTCTGGGTGATTATGAACGAGAACTGAGAAAGAGCTTGGAGTTCATCTACAATAATCAGTGCTTAAACCCTGTAATAAATAAATAAATAAATTCCATTTTTAAGAGCCAGTGCTCTACACTAAAGAATAATCAGGCCCTTTTAAGATTAGAGACCCATCAGACAAAAACAAAAAGAAGAAACACAAAACCTGTGCATGATGCATGGCAGCATTAAGTAACAGCTGGGATCAACACACCCGCTCGGAAGCTCACACACACATACTAAATGAAAAATCAACACTCCTTTTATGAAGTGTTTTCACTCCTTACTCAGCTCCTTATCAGTAACATGCACTGGTATGACAAGTGATACCCCCTCACCGCACAAACGCAGGCCAGTGGGCCAAGATCCTAAAAAAATACTATCTCAAACCAAAAGAAATGCTGCTAATTGAATATGACTCGGTGCCTATTACTCATCACTGTGACTCAGTGGAGCGCATAAAAGACAGAATGATCATAGCTACTGAACGGGCAAAGGTCCAGGAAGGAGAGGAGCCTTTAGAAATAAGAACAAAAACTGGGTTAAAGAAGCCAACAGTATTACAGGTTTGTGCCGCGCACGTGGTTGGACGAGATATTTGCTGTAGCTTGCTTTTGTAATATGTTCCCTTAAAAGCAGAGTTGTCCGGATATAGCGAAGCGCTTGAATTAAAAGCTTTACCAATTGTGGCACACGTACAAGACGCAACTGCTCCACCTGAGAACGTAGCAGTGCTGCAAAGCGTTAATCAGACTCGAAACCGAGAGGCAATGAAACGACTTCATGATGAAAACGATCTGTTGCATAACAAATTGTTTAGTAAAACTTAAAAATGGCACAGCTACACCTTTAGACTCATTAAAAAAAATATTTTTTTTAAAGCCATAATGCCATAATTCCTCCCACTAGCATGATTACGCTATGCTATTAGCTATAGCGCACTATGCTTTTGCAAAAAGGCATGAGGCCACATTGGGGGGAAATGTGACCCTTACACATAAACTTTAGTTATTAACTTAGTTATCACTGACATTGCTCGCTGCTTCTGTACAGCTGTACTGTACTTTACTGCATGTAATGCTAGCACATAGCTAGTCAGCTAGTTAACATTAGCTTACATACGTGAGATGTAGATGTCGACACGAGTAGGATTTGCATATTCGTATTCTCAGTAGCCAGATTCGTTCATCACTAACATGAGCTAGGTTAGCTAGCTGGCTTGCTTAGCATGCATGGTCTGAGGCTACAAGTTCCCACGTACCAAGCCATCCTCTAATAATTGGTCTATCGGACGCGATGGGTTTAAAGCCGTTGAGCTTATTTCATGAGATCACGAACTGAGCTCATACATGACGTTCCCCCGAATCAATGGAAATAATGGAAAAATGAAAAACAAGCTTCACCCAAACACCAATCTATATCCTTGAAATCAACCATCTAACAGGACTTAACCTGTTAAAAACCAGATTTCGAGTGCAGAGATATAGAAACTGGTACGAGACGTTCAGAACATCCTGGCCTAAATTAAAGCTGCACCCGAGAGTGGCCCACTTCTGACACACGTTACTTAGTCGCTCCTGCACAATGATGTAATCGTCGTGTGCTGTAGACTTTGGCAGGGCTGCAGCAGGGAGGAATGACTAATGTGTCACCGGCTGTGGGAGTGTAAAAAACGAGAGCTACCTGCGAAACTGCAGTCTTCACGTTACACCCCTCCACAGGCCGCATTAATCAGTAACGGACACATCCACAATCTCACTGCGCAAACAATTAAAGCCAGTCCTCTCCACTTGAAAAGCACTTAATGGTACCAGGGAGTTGGTGATTAACCCCAGCGATTAAACATTACCTTTCTGACAATGCTTCTGTTCATACTTGCTGGCGATACAACACACACTAATAACATTGTGCTCGTCCAGATCTGAATTAATGTTAAGTTTCAGTTGAGTCATATTTTCTTTAGTGGTTTCCTTTTAACTAAATAAGCTGCATTACTGGGGGCAGTTAGGGATGGGAAAAATAATCGATTCTTCGATACATTGCGATTTCTCTTGAAATGATTCGGCATCGATGCACAAAAACATCATGTGACTTTTATTGAGTTAACTTTACCAAACATTTCTGATGAAAAATAAAACAGACTAGGCCTGTCGTATGTTTTTCAAAAGTTGCACTCAAAATTGAATTACTTTAATAATTTTGAATATTAGTTATTATTATTATTATTAGTCTGTAAAGCTATACAGCCACAAACAGAACAAATATTAGCAGTTGCACTAACGTTTTAGACATGTTTTTATTCGTGTACATCCCGAGAGCCACATAAACGTCTTTAACTCGTCTGTTTGGCTAGAAATTGAACACGGTATTTATTTATTTATTTATTTTTTGCTTTTGAATACATAAACATTATTTTAAAAAATCTGTCATATTTCCGACAAATATAAAAATTCATTGACAGCCCTAATGGATAAACATTATGACGCATTAAAAAAAAGTGTTTTAAAAGCAGGAAGTTGTTATACTAGGGGGAAAAAAAATCATAACCTAGACAAATAAAAATCAAGATTCATACAGAACCGTTTTTATAAATCATGAGATGTCTAAAAATGACCCCATTTCTCTTCCCAATGAGTATTTTTTTTTACAAACGTTAACAAGGCAGCTATGTAGCTTATAACAGTCAGCAAATCAAACCAAAGCCAGTTCACAGTTACTAAAAGTGTAGAAACTAAAGCTGAATTAACAGCATCACAGCGAAGTGTGCTCATTTACATTACGCGTCTTTGTCCAATTAAACGCGCTTGGTTTAGGACGTGCCATCGTTGCTGCACTTACACTTGATGTGATTGGGATGCATTCGAGTCGTTCATTAAATCAGACGCCGTGTTACCCGAGCATACGCACAACAATAAGCTGTGTACTGGAAACATTCAGCATTGCGAAGCCTGAGAGTAGCGCGTTTCTCCTGAAATGGCAAAGCCAATATCTGAGCAAACACAGGGGTGAACTGCTGGCGCAGAGCAGCCGAATTAGGCAGAGCAGCTGTAATCTGGGCCACTGGAACAGCTGTATCACAGCACCGTTTGGAAATAAAAACTCCCCCATTACCAGGCATGAGCGAGTGCAGGATTCCTGCCATTAGCCATGGGTGTGGTGGGCTGAAGCAGCCATTATGGGAGTGCTGCAGGATTAAGTGCATACACACTAAGGATGTGTCGAGATTTTAGTCATTTGTCTGAACAGCTGTCGTGTTTGTGCTCTCGAAAAACTAAAACCTTAACAGCAGCAAGTCTTTGGTTAGCACACGATTTTGTCAGT
>JAOUQW010052290.1:0-15403 GCA_028565825.1 Olivaichthys viedmensis | reverse complement strand
TATTGCTCTTCTGATGGTGTGCTCACTTTTGGTCTGCCTGATCGTGCTTTGGATACGACTGATCCAGTTTCAGCAAAAAGTTTTAGCGTGCCATACAGTGGCAATGAAAAAAATCCCTGAATTTTCAATGTGGTCTCAGACTTTTGGACCCCACTGTGTGTGTGTGTGTGTGTGTGTGTGTATATATACAGTATATATCTTGTTGCCATATATTGCAGAATATCATTGCGCATTACTAAGAATATCCTTTGAGATTGAGAGAATGATTATATGCCTATGAGGACCCATCAAAACGGCTGTACGTAAGGTCTTTATAAGGTGTTTGATTGCAATCTTTGTGCTATGGCTTTTACACTCAAAATTAAGACATATAATGAGACTCAATATTGATCTTATGAGCACTACTTTCTCCTAAGGCTAGGCTAGCTGGCTTTCCTTTTTACAGATTATGGTTTATCATACATAATTTACAGTACCTCTGTCATCAGAGGCAGATTCTACCTACTAAATCCTGTCTAGCTGTCCATTATCTCTCCGTATTCTCTATACCTGGTCAGAAACCCACATTGGAAGTGTAGCTTCTTGAAATATCTGTTTACAGCTGGACACAACTGTTGACAAGCCAGACTGATTTGCCATGGCATCATTTGTTATTTTATTTTTTTCTGAAATAAACACAAAAGACTGCTGTCTGCCAGAATGAAAGGAAAACACTGAGATCAAATAGTCTTTATCTTGGGCATGTTTAAAGCTTTGCAGTACATGAACTGTAGATTTTCAGTGTATCTAAGGTTAAACATCTTAAGAGCTTTTGCTCCGTTTCAACCAACACACATAACGTGACTCTCTAGAGGAGACAATTCCTTTTTTTGACTCTTGAATGGTGTATTCTCAAACTGTGTATTGTGTACAATTTGTTTTCTCTGCACAAATTGTCTTCTATATGAATTACAATAAAGCATTTAACATGTGTGTGTTCTTGCTGAAGTTGTCCACGCTTTCATTTCCCTCTCCACCTAAGGCTGTATAACTCTATGTATAACTGCATAACTTATAACCTATGCACACACAATCCATACTTAACCTAGCTTACAAACCATTTCAGTTTTAGAGCACTCTTATGGGGACCTACAGTAATCAAGCTCTTGCACCTTTGCACACTCAAAAACCCAACACACTATAAAACTTTCTTTTCTTTTCAAAGAGGCACATAGCTTTTTATAAATTTTATTTCTTTGTTTAGCAAACGTGTATACATAAACAGACTAAATGAACCATCGTACTTTTATTTTTTCCCCCTCATTTTACACAAGTAATGCAATGCACATACAAGTAATGCAGTGTACTTGGAATGGCATAAATATAGCAATAAAGCTATATATATTTATAGGCCACTAGGAATTTGTCTTAGTATTTCCTAGTTTAGCAGAGCTAATTTGCACTGAGGTGATGTAGTGACTAGTAAGTAAGCGCATGGGGAGCATACTGTACTAACTTTGTGTTCATTTGGATGGATGGTGACGAAAAACTATTTTAATGGACAGCTTCAGTCACGACTACATAACGCTGGACTGAACTACTCCTTTACTACACACTGTGAGAGTATCATCATTAAATTACAACTGTAATCTAAGTGTGTGTGTGTTTTAGATGGTTTTTCTATAGCACTGGTGTCTCACTTTGGAGCTTAGATGCAGGTTAGTCCTTTATTGCAGAGTCCTTGAGCTGATCCGAGGTTTGAGTGTTGACGTGCCTTCATTGTGGCTGAAGTTCAGGCGTGTTCCTGAGCTACGAATGCCCTGCCATTTTGACTCCAGTGCCATTTAAATGCCAGGATCTCCTTTACGGCTACAGTTTCCATCCCTAGAAAGACACAGTCTCAATAGACACAGTCAGAGAGAGATGGTTCCCATACGGGCGGAATCCTTGAAGAGAGTCAGCATCGCTTACAGAGCGCCACTTAGGCACTTACAGTACCATATGATGTCACGGAGAGGTCATTTCCTGTGTCTGCTTGGGTGGATATAAACTCCTAAACTGCCGCAAGTCCACAAAAGCTCCTTCTTTAAGTATTCAACTGCACAGAAGACACAGAAAACAAATGGCAGTTGGAAACGATCCAGTTTTGTATTATGGCAGTGTAGACGAATTTGGCCTACCTGTACTGTGGTTTCTTGTTGTTCTGTTTCTGATTTGCTAGTCTGCAAAGAAAGGAAAGGGTTCATCAGTTTATGTAAGCTAATGAAGAATATGGGATTTAATTGAGTCTGATTTGAGGTTTAGCAGATGTTACTAATTAGAGGAGGCATGCACCATAGGGACTGTTGGCCAGTAAGCTTAATTTATTCACTTCCCACTGGAGCCCTTTTATTTAGCTTTATATACTGTATCTAGCTTTATACATCCAGACGGTTTTTAATTTCCTTCAGTACTAAATTCTGCAATAACTGCAGTAAAATCTCCAAATTACTGTATGAGAAGTCTGAACTGTCATGAACAAAGAGCTGGTTATTTGAAGGTGTCATATGTGTAGAAACAAAGTCTTTTACTTCATTCTCTTAAAAATCAACTTTACAACCATTTGAATTTGAATGGAAGTCAATTCAGGCTCTACACCATTGTCCTTAATGCTGCATGTTAGCAGTGAAGTGAAGCAAATGAAGCAGACACTTAACTACATCTCAAGTACATTACATTTTGATTCCTGTATGATATTACCACTCTGCATGTTAGATTACACAACAAATTGAGGCAACACACAGTGGTGATTTACTAACACTTTCCCCAGGATTGTTGTGCAATCGAGTCGTAATGACATACAGGCTAATGCTACTCATTTCTCCATTTCACCAAGTTATTATGGCTAATCCATTCAGCCTTGCTGAGCCGCTACACTGCATTTCACATAATGCTGGGATCCTTATTCTTAACAACGGAGAGAACATTATAAAATTATTCACGCTCTGACACTTGCAGGACTTGATACAGTAACATCACGTTTTTTTTTAAAGCTTCCAGTACCACTGAATAATTACTTCTGGTGGTACATGCTGCTTTCAGAAACAGGAGCATCTGTCAAGCCTTACCTTTCCGTGTGGACTTGGACTGACTGGCTGGTACTGTGTCCATATCTGATGGTAGTCCCACGTACACTCCACCATAGTTCCTACAGAAAATGACACGCTACATCATACACACAGGATAGCACACACTTTTCCCTCTAATACTGTAAAGGATTATTATGGCAGTGCTTATGTCACTCTCAGAGGAATTTCTCACTGACCTTCTTTTCTCATCATCTTGTGTGGGATCTTCTGTCCTGTTACAAAAGAAGAGCTCATATTAGAATGTCATCCATGTCTCCATCCATCAGTCAAATATGTGCTACATGTTTAGCATTACTCAGCAGTTTTGAGTAATCAGTCACACTGAGACAGTGGGCAGATGAAGGATTGGCGTGACTTTAATTTGATATCGAAAGGATATTGTAACATGGCTAAAACTGGAGAGTCGTTCGGATCCATATTGAGGACAGCAGATCAAAGCAAACAAATCCAAAACGCTGTATCCAAATCCAAAGATTACAAAACAGTAGCCATGCTGTGTGATGAGAATCACATAGAGGCAAACAGTCCAAAGGGAAATCCAAGAAACACGGTGATCAGAAAACAGGTCAAGGTCAGGTGCACGAACTTTGTGAATCTGTGAATTATAAAAGGACCAATGAAACAAAGACTGAGCTTTTTTGAGGGGAACCTCAGGCAGAGACCCCTCGTGGATAACCATACCATCTGCCCAGAGCGATAAGTGGGGTGCGTTGTTCGATGGCGGTCTGCGTGCAATTTTTGTTCACGGATGACTCGTTGAAGTCTGACATGTGCCACCTCCCAGGTCCGGCCATACTGTCTCATCCAGTTGTCCACTGCGGGGACCTCAAAAGGTTCTCCAGACCATGTGAACAAAGAAAGCTGGAACCCTAGCACACATTGAACGGGTGTTAATTTTGGGCACAGTAGGAGCGCAGAAATCTCCCGATCTCTTGATTTAATCTTTCCACTTGGCCATTAGACTGAGAGTAGTAACCTGAGGATAGGCTTACGTTAATGTTGAGTTGTTGGCAGAAGGCTTTCATGAGGAGTGAATTGTACTCCGCAATCTGACACGATAACCTCCGGGAGACCATAGAGGCAGAAAACTTTATTGATGAGATGTTCTGCGGTTTCCATTACAGTGGATAGTTTAGGAAGTGGAACCAGATAGCATGCCTTAGAAAAACCGTCAATAATGACAAAGATGGTGGTCTTGCCAGTAGAAACGGGGAGATTGGTGATGAGGTCAACAGTGCTGTGAACGACGAGGTATGGGCAGGGGCTCCAGTAGGCCTGTGGGAAGGTTTTCTGGGCACACCCTTTGACCCATTAACAACATCCACCACAACTTGGAGTGTCCTTTCCACCTTGTCTCTCCACAAGGTGGAAAGTACACTGGATGCACAGATGACATAAGTTTTATCCAGTGAAACTTTTGGGAGGTACAGGTTCATTACGTTGTGCTCTGATAATCTCATCCATGATTTCCAATCTAACAGGGGCAATGATACATGAAGTGAGTAGGATGGCTTCCTCTGTTGTTCCTCTGTTATGGTCCTTTGTATAATATGGATAAGGCATCGACTTTAGTATTCTTGGAGCCTGATCAGTAGGTTAGTGTAAATCTGAATCTGGTGAAGAATAACGCCCAGGTAGCTTGGCGGGGATTGAGACGTTTGGCGGACCTCGCATACTCAAGAATAATGTGATCTGTAAGGATGACGAAGAGATATTCTGCCCCTTCTAACCAATGCCTCTATTCTTCAAGTGCATTCTTTATGGCCAGAAGTGCTCAATTCCTGGCATCATAATTTCTCTCTGAGGGGCTTTCGGGAATAGAACACACACGGGTGCATTTTTCCTGGGTTGCCATGACTCTGTGAGTTTGAGATCTGGATGTCTCAATAGGGGAGCACTGGTGAAGTGGGCTTTGGGATCACATTTTCATACCACTTTAAATGTTGAGGTTACTGAACTGAAGTAAATCAAATAATGCAAATAAATCTCCTATAAGTTGGAAAATCCGAGGAAATGTTGTAATTCCTTTACCGCTCGGGGTTGTGTCCATTGCACCACGGCCTTGACTTTATCCGCATCCATCTGCCCTGAAACAGGGCAAGGTCAGGTGCACAAACTAGGCAAGAGGTATTAATGGACATGGCTTGGTAATGCGCAATGAAATTGGCAATACTTTGCAAGGTAACTGGTGAACACGGCGTGTATATACAGTACAGTGACGGTTAATATGGAACAGGTGCGTGCAATTAGCGGGTCTGGGTACTGGCTAGAATTCTGGGTAGCGGGACCTCTGGTGGTTGGAGGGTGTGTTGCAGGGAAGCATTGTAACAGATATGAATGCTATTCTGTATTTCGTTTAAGAAGCATATTGTGTTTTCACTGTCACAAAGCTATAGCTCTTTGTATTAGGAGTTTCTATAAGAAAATCACTATCCTTTCAATGACTCCATGTTTAAAGGGTGATATTTGCATTTAATAGCTCACTTTTTTTCTATGTCCACAGAAATGGGAAGATCCAAACTGTTATTTTCTGACATTAAAATATCCAATTAGTCAAACACCAGAACATATATAAAGATGACATTCGTAGAGATCTCTGTCATGATGAGCTCTTTAGCTCCTCTGTATGATTTGTGCTGGTATGAGACCCATTTTATTGTCATACATTCAGGTTAGAACTCACTGTATATATACAAGTTGCTAATTCATTAGGTACTAGATAGGTATATCTAATAAACTAGCAACTTAGTGTATTAATTAAGGGATTTGTTTATATTAGTCATTGTGGACTTACTTTTAGTCATTGCATAAACATTAATTAAGGCAGGTGTTCATCATTAGGTTAACATTCAAACAAACATCAATTAATACAAATGTTAATTAGCTTGTTAACATCACTTATAATGTATTAATGCTTACGGTCATGATTTGTTATTGTTTGCTAATGTCGTAAATAATGCATGTTAAGGGAACCTTAATGTAAAGCGTTACTGAATTTGAATTAGAAGGATTGTTCCCACAACAGCCTTTATGCAGCAGTGTCAGGGACCTCTCTCCGAGATTAAATTGTATTGCTGATGTGTAGATTGGACAGGGTGCATTCAGGGTCCACGGGAGCTCTGGTGCTAGCTGTGATTAAATCTCTCTTAGGAGTTCATTTTGGTAAATGTCTTAATACCCACAGAGATTTATTGAGTGAATGTGTGTGTCTCAGGGGTAGTGTGCAATTGCGCGCATGTGTGTGTGTGTGTGTGTGTGTATATGATTGTTTGTGTGGGTGTCATGGGAAGGGGGAACAAAAAAAACCTTACTAAAAAGTCTCTCAACATATACAAATTAAAAGCTCCCACAATCATGAGTTAAGTGGTTTTATTATAATAACTATTTAGCAGTGGATATTGACATGCAAATTTTAGTTTAGTATTTGTAAGGGTTAGGAGACCATGACAGAGTGAATCTTGGTGAATACCTGGATGTAATCTTTTCTCTAGGTCATATTACAGCATAGAATGTTGCATCTTATAGTGTGGAAGCTGTAGTCAGATCATCTCACAAATTTTCCTCACTTGCATTATGTTTTCCACTGAAACTAACACTTACACATCCTTCGCAGCCTCTGCAGGACCTGTGATCAGGAAAGAGACAAAAAAATAATTAGTTTGATTGAAAAAACAACAACTTGTAGCACATTTCTGGAATAAACAGTCTAATTCGAAGTGGCCATGAGAACACTAAACTAGGCCAGGCTCTGGGTTTTGTGTGTGCGTGTGCGTGTGTGTGTGCGTGTGTGTGTGTGTGTGCATGTGTGTGTGAAAGCGTGTGTGTGTGACATTACAGCCTTTTTCTGAGCTGAAGAGAGGGTGAAGGACTCTTCATGCAGCCCTCTTAGCTCTGCCTCCTGCCCTAATCACCAAGCCACTGCATCTTACAGCAGAAGCGCTTGACTTTGACATATAAGGCAGAGCATTATGTAAAAATAGTGGCCTTAAACCCAGATCATTGCGCCAATTTAATACATTTACTAACTAACAGATGAGCCATATTAGCAACTGTAATACAAAAAAATAATGATGCACTGTTCTGGAATATTGACCTACTAACGTGTCAGTAGCATTATTATTGGGTTGTTACTGCACAGATGTTGTATACACTCACATATGACCAACCTTATTTTCTCCCATTTATTCTACAAATGGCCCCTCAATTGAAAAGCTTAGCTTTGACCCCCCACCCCGGGGCAGTTATGCTCTAGTGCTACTGGAACATAACTGTGTGATTGTCTAGTGACCCTGCTTGGCCCTACGTGGGGTAGGAAGCTAAAACAATGATGCCTGTTGATATGCTGTGAAATAGGAAGCATTCGGAGCATTGCTGGCAGAACTGGAACTGTGCAAATGTGTGTTATAAGAGTCCTTGTGCCTGGGGCCTGCATCATGGCCAAGCAGCTTTAAGAGCTTTGCCTCTCAGATGAGGGTCTTAAGGGTCTTTGTGTATATAAGTGTAAACTTTGGATGGCTTACAGTAAGCATACAGTAAGAGACCAAGATGAGAAGAATAAAACGAGAATAAAACTGGGTCATTTCTAGAGGGTCAGGAAATGTATCCAGGCAACCTCCCGTAAGAAAGATATCCAATGGCCAAAAAAGTGTTTCAGAAGAAACAGATGGAATCGTCCTGTGTGGACACAGGGTTTTATTGGATAAACTAATGGTGGTGTTTAGAAAAGCATAGCAATGGCTGGTCCAGCCTGATAAGGCCATTACACTGGAGCTCCTCTGTTCGGGATGACTAAGAACGATCAGCAATTGTGCTTCAAAAAGGTTTCAGCTGTTAATTCCATCACCAAGGCAACACATGACTGAAAGACATCAAGACGTTGCCAAATAACCATGATTGAATAATGGCAAAACAAAATCTATTCAAATGATTAAACATATTTGTAGACTAAATGCCACTTTGTGAAGAAAGGACCAACCTAAAACTATTATTAATGTGGCACTAACAAGGTTTAGTTAGTATCCAGAACACTTGGCCTGAGTGAAATATAACATAGGTACACAACAACAAAAAAATGAAGCAAGGATAAAAGTGTGTTAAAATATTATTAGCATTGGGCCAACTGCCACACCAGTCAGGCCTTTTAGAGTTGAATCAATAGACTGAGACAGAGCAGAGAAGGACAGATAGAATACATAGATGGAGGGAGGGACTGAATGGAGAAGTAACATTGCGAGGACGAGTAGCATCAGTCACTCATACGGAGGGTTACTTCTGTAAACAGAGAGTCCTAGGCAAAGAAAAAAAATGGCCACACAATTAAGGAAAACAAGGGCAGGCAAAAGGAAAAACACACATTCACACACACACACACACACACACACACACACACTCCCCATAAATCAAAGTGTGTCCACAAATACCACAGCCTCCAGTGAGTTTTTTTTCCCTCTTAAAAACACTCAGACAAGAATCTCACGCTCTGCATTGCTAAACAAGACAAACAATATGACTCTGCAGGATAACTCTTCCCCTGGCAACTAGTCTCACAAAAAAAAAAAACTCATTCCCCTACATGTGAAGCCTCCTACCTGCATGTGGTGCTAGCATACCTGGGAACACACAAAGCTTGGACCCATGCAGGACATTATACTCAGCCCTAGTTTCTCTGAGACAATATGACTTATTGAAAATGCTCAGAGATCAACACTGGACTGGATCAAACCTTCGCTCGCTACATTGGAGGACACAGAGATACACACACACACCTACTGACACACGTGCATGTCCACTTCTTGAGAGAAAGTGTCAATGCTGTGCTCTGAAGCACTAACCCTGTTCTTTCTTAAACACTCACACATATGCACTCACCTCCCGCTGTGGTACTAGTGGCAGAGGAATTTCCACAACCCATTCTGGCATCCCACTCTGCCCTGCTGAAGGAACAGCACACTGGAAGGAGAGATCAGGAGTAAGAGAAAGAGGAGTCCAGGGAAAGGCAGAAGAGGAAAAAGAGAAAGAAGGAAGGAAGGATGAATGGAGGACGGCACTTCTGTGCTGCACTGATTGCCCTTGCTCAGCCTGGAACGGTCCGTACTGGCACATTGAGGGACTGACAGAGAGGGGAAAGAACGAGAGGCATAAAGGGAGGGAGGAAAAGAGAGATGCTCTGCCCTCACATGATTCGCTCATCTCTGCCGTCCCTGACAGGGTTGCCATGGAAACAGGGGCTGATGGGGAGGGACAGTAGCGAATGGCAAGCCTTTCCTTTCGCACTGAGCAATAAATGGGTTTGCAGGAGAGCCTAACGACCAGGTTACGTATGTCACACTCGTAACCCCTGACCTGAATCCAGCATGGGAAAGAGAAAAAGACAAGACTATATACTGTGTCCTACAAATTCTCATCCAGGGTGTCAGAGGCCAAGGCAACACGCAACGCAGTATCACACAAAAAGGCTTTTCATTCAAAACAATAAACACTAGTCATGCTCCCTTAAAAAGGATCTCTGATTGGCATTTGGAATGACTTATCCCTGCAGAAGTTACTTAATAAAAGCTCTATTAGGATTTTAAACCCAAAGCTGAGAACTGTGATCCTCAAAGTTGTCATCTTTGTCTTAAGTAGCTGCAAAGCAAAAAGGTGCAACATGTTTTTTTCAGTTGCATATTATGGCAGTAATCCATAAAGGGCATTTGAAAAAGTACAATAACCCTTATAGCTAAAGGTTATAATGTACTTATAAATCATTCTTCTGTATTTTTAAGCCCTGTACTTGTACTGTACAGTAGATTGGAAATGATTGGAAAGGGAGTGGTTTTGCTCAGAGCTAGTGGAACACAAAGAGATGTGAATACACAGACTTACAGAGGAGGATGTGGTTTTGGTTACACATTATAACGGCAGCATTTAAAGGGCCCACATCGAATTTTCCTTGCTTTTAATTTAAAAATTTTAAAAGTACATATTGTAAATATTGTTGCAGTTCTGAAATATGCTGTTCCCTCTACAGCCATACAGTCCATCTATTGAAACTAACCTGCAACGACATCCTATTTTGGATTAATTATGGTTGTGATGTCACTACTACAAACACATTTACATATGACTGCCTACATTTACATGTCACATTAATTAATAAGGAGTACGGTTACTATTACTATTTGCGCAGAAGACGTGGAGGAAAACTTCTAAATGTTGTGCTGCTCCTGGCTGTTGGGAAGCAGATGTATATTTAGCATAGGAAGGTTAACAATTTGCTCAGCACATTTCAGCCCCTGCAGCCCAGCAATTGCTACCCGACTCAATGAGTGTTCAAGTCCTTGGAAGCTTCGTTCATAAATAATTACCTTAGTCAATATGGAGGACAAGACAGTTAATGAAACTGAAAAAGTAATTAGTAAAACAATTTGATAATCATTAAATTAATGCACACTTTAAAATATTACTTTTTTCACTTTTATATTTTCTTTTCTTTTTACCTTCATCTTCAGCTACTTTTCTGTTTTCTTTTCCTTTTATTTTTAATTTACTATTCCATGTTTTTTCCTTGTACCGATATTTATTCGTGCCTCAGCTACACTGTGATTGGTCATTGCGTGAGTGCGTTAATGCCATAGATATACATTAGACGTAAGCTGCGTCTGCAATGGGTACAATGCACTATATTTTAACACTCTACACTATGTACTTGAGAATATAGGCGTTTTGTAATTTTTGTGAGGTAATAACACATCAGATTGAACACTAATATTTTACACTAAACAGAAATGACAAATTGCTGCAACATTTACCTTTTATGGACTAAACTTTTTGCTCTTAATTAGGAGACCACGAAACTTAGACCACAGAAGGTGTGTCTTTAAGTGCATATATGTAAATGCAGCTCTGTGTAAGCATGCTTTTAAGACCATATATGGAAATGTGGACATTTACCGTCCATATATGGAAGTGTTCAAGTTAAAAGAAGGAAGTAAATGGCTTTCATATAAGCGCATGTATTTTCACAAATTTTATTAGCGCTAGCTAGACTGAGCTAATTTGACAGGAATTCTATAACAATCTTTAATGCTATCATTAGCCAGCTAGCTATCATGAGCTAACGAGACAGAATTTCAAAATTTAGAAATATTTTAAAGTCATATTCATAAGTGTCGATAATCTTCATTGCTAATAGCCGATGAACATTAGTCAACTTGATGAGATATGTCAGAAAAGCTCTTTGACCGCCACCACAAAACTACGGCTACTCAAAAACATTCAGACGGGTCTTTAAGACCATATATGGGCTCAAAGACACATCGATCTGTACCATTAAAAGACTACTATGGTTACTATGGTATAACCATGGTTTAATTACCATGGTTTTACTATGGTTACTATGGTATAACTATGGATTGACCATAGTAACCATCATTATACCATTACCATTTTTCTATACTCAGTTCTTGTGTACTAAATAATAATGATCTTAATAATAATAAAGAACATTAGGGTTAGAAAATAATTAAGATTGATTAAAAATAAATTATTCAAGAGTCATTCAAACAAAATATAAAAGTGTATCATTAAATTACCAAAGAAAAACTTTGAGCCCGCTACGACCACTGAGTGCAAAACGTGTCCAACGTTCCATATTTCCTTTTGGCAGTTTTAGTACATCATCCAGCAATTAATAGCTTACTACATCCTGCTGAATATCCTACTGTGAACACCCTACTCAGACTACGTTAGTTTTTTGGCAAAAAAAATAAATAATTTAAGACAATATCTAAATTGTAAACATCTGCGTACAAGTTTTATTCCATTGCATTAAAAGCTTTAAGAGTAGCTGACGTTAGCTTGTGCATGTATTGTCTAGCGTTACTCCAATTATCATTAGCTAAGTGTGTTTTCTCTGTCTGTGCTAGCTTGCTAGATTAGACTATTTGATGTGCAGTTAAGCAAGGCGACTCAGTCATACGGGGGGGGAATAGTTTGGGTGTTAGCTAAGGTCCCCCAAGTCAGGCACATTTTAGTGATTCCTCTGCTCTAACACCTAATAAACCTGGTAATTAATTAATCAACTGGTGAGTTGAATTAGGTTTCTTATAGGAGGAAAATCAGCAGACTGTGGTGAGGAACCCTGGTGTTAGTCATGAGGTCAAATTGAAAAGGACAAGCCAAAGACAACTCAGAACCGGATTCAGTCGGAGTTGGACTGCAGCGCCTCAGTGCATCTAGTATACAGATAGATCAGACTGAGTGTCGGACAGACTGGTCAGACTGAGTGTCAGACAGACTGAGTGTCAGACAGACTAGTCAGACTGAGTGTCAGACAGACTGGTCAGACTGAGTGTCAGACAGACTGGTCAGACTGAGTGTCAGACAGACTGAGTGTCAGACAGACTGGTCAGACAGACTGGTCAGACTGAGTGTCAGACAGACTGGTCAGACAGACTGGTCAGACTGAGTGTCAGACAGACTGGTAGACTGGTCAGACAGACTGGTCAGACAGACTGGTCAGACTGAGTGTCAGACAGACTGGTAGACAGATCAGACTGAGTGTCAGACAGACTGGTAGACAGATCAGACTGAGTGTCAGACATGATGCATCCTGCTTCTCTCGCGCCATCTGCTGGTGTAAAGAGGTATAGACCATAAATTGAAACGTGCGTTTACAGGTACAAAATAATACCTGCAAATTTTTTTTACTAAATAAATACAATAAATCACATGTTGGCAATAATGCGATTAACGCGTTTACAAGCACGTCATTAATCTGAATAACGGGGGGAAACTCCCCGGTATATCCTATATTAGTGCAGTCGCAAGATATATTTTAAATCATAGATAATACATATGTGGTACGGTTATTTAATATTAGCCTATATGCAGTACAGTTTACGGAGGGAGTGAAGAGCCTAAATCCAAGTCGTCCACTGTGGGGCGCTGTCAGATAAGGTTCAGCAGGGATGAGGACAAGTTCCAGAAAAGAAAAAAAAGAAAAAAGAAAAGAAGGAAAAAGAAACACGTACCCTTTAATGCAGTCCACCCCCTTTTCCACCCTGATGCGCAGTGCATTGTGGGACACCGAGTCCCACATCCTAAATAATTCAAGCTCCTTCAGTCGTTAGCAAGATGCCGGCCGTACATAGATTACTGCTAGAGGAAGCCCTACAGGACAGCCCGCAGGTAGGCGAAGCGGTCCCGCGTTAAACAACACTTCCGCCGGTAGACTTTATGAGCTTAGAGCCCTAGGGACCGTGTATGCAGTTTAACGAAACAGCGAGCGCGAATAGCGTCAGTTTCTCTAAGCTTTAACAGCAGCCGAAAGCGGAGTGAGTGCTGTTTGTGCGACACGGACCGTGTCCACATGTGATGGAAAATAGGACATTAGTAAAGCGGCAGCGGAAATTCCCTTTCTCTTCTTTGTTTCTGGATTAAAGACGAGTAGCCTCCGCATCCTGTATCTCACGTTGTTCACGAATTCACAGCTTTTCTTACATGTTAGGTCGCTTCTGAGAGTTTTCAGCAGTAAAATGTGAGTGTAGGCCCTCACTGGTGTGCGCTCAGTCACATGTATTAATGCCTGTACCACACACTGGGACGGGCCTGACGGTGGACTTTAATGTGTGTACATCGTTAACTGTAGTGCAACCTGTCACTCTGATCAGACCGAGTGTCGGACAGACAGATGGGTCAGACAGAGTGTCGGACAGACAGACAGACAGGTCAGACAGAGTGTCGGACAGACAGATGGGTCAGACAGAGTGTCGGACAGACAGACAGACGGGTCAGACCGAGTGTCGGACAGACAGACGGGTCAGACCGAGTGTCGGACAGACAGACGGGTCAGACCGAGTGTCGGACAGACAGACGGGTCGGACAGACAGATGGGTCAGACCGAGTGTCGGACAGACAGATAGACCAGACCGAGTGTCGGACAGACAGATGGGTCAGACCGAGTGTCGGACAGACAGACAGACCAGACCGAGTGTCGGACAGACAGGTCAGACCGAGTGTCGGACAGACAGATGGGTCAGACCGAGTGTCGGACAGACAGATGGGTCAGACAGAGTGTCGGACAGACAGAGATATCAGACAGAGTGTCGGACGGACAGATAGACCAGACCGAGTGTCGGACAGACCAGACCGAGTGTCGGACAGACAGACAGATCAGACCGAGTGTCGGACAGACTGATCAGACCGAGTGTCGGACAGATCAGACTGAGCGCCAGATACGCTCTGATCAGACAGGTACAGCGCAGACTGAGCGCCAGACACGCTCTGATCAGACTGAGTGTCAGACAGATCAGACTGAGCGCCAGACACGCTCTGATCAGACTGAGTGTCAGACAGATCAGACTGAGCGTCAGACACGCTCTGATCAGACCAGGGCTTCTGATTGGGGTAGGAGAGAATCTTTTTCCTGGGTACAATGTTTTCAGTAAATGGGCTGATATTGGCTGTCACGGCTCAAGCGTACTCCTCAATATTAACATTCAGAAAGAGAAATGCAAACTTCTGAACTGATAGCATTTAGATTTTTCAACTATTTTTAACGTCTTAACACTATTAGACCACTCAATGTCTTATTGGTTCAAATTAATTTCTTTGTCGTCTTTATTTTTACCTATGGGCATGCAAACTTTTGCGTTCAACTGTATGTTTGGAATGCAGCCTGATCCTGCAGGTATATCGTTGCTTGATTACACCATACTGTGGTGAGAAATGGAGGGTCTACCAGAACCCAGTTTTCTTTGTTGGATCGTGTTGGGTATCTCAAATCTAACACCTCCCGGTCAATCCTATAAGGAATCCTTCTCAAATGAGGAGCGTATTTGCGCAGTGACCACTGGCCTACCAACTCTGACGACTCTTTATTAAGGTGTAAATGTAGAAAAAAAGAATTTGCGAGAATGAGGACGACAGGTGAGATACAGTGATACGTCACGTTGTAGGATAATCAGCTTAACATTTGGGATAATTCCTAATTCATGTTAGTAACAATGTAAGGTCCGAGAGTGGGGCTCGGTGCAGGTGGAGGATCCACTAGCTGTAAAGATGTATCTCCAAGCCCTCTTTGCCAGCCTGCTGCCTTTGCCTGATTTCAAGGCAGGAAGCCTCATGAATTATAAGCACCTGGCAACACCAAATACACGCACTTTATATGTACAGATGGGTGACAAATGAAAGGAAAAACCAACATAAAGTTTGTTAGTGAGGTGTTTCGGCCATCATGAGCCTCCAGAACAGCTTCAATGCTCCTTGGCGTAGATTCTACAAGTCTCTGGAACTGTACTGGAGGAACCGATGGA
>JAOUQW010052206.1:0-11403 GCA_028565825.1 Olivaichthys viedmensis | reverse complement strand
GAACTGTGTTAAAAAAAAAAAAAAAAAAAAAAAAAAAGAGGAAAAAAAAAAAAAAAAAAAAAAAAAAAAAAAAAAAAAAAAAAAAAAAGTCTTTTTTTTTTTTTTTAACATTGAACAAAATAAGTAACCCCAAAAGCTTTATGAATTTAGGATCATCCTAACTGGTTGTTGTTTAATGCAAACCCCGCTTTACCATTTAAAGTCGATCTTCGTGCTGTGATGCTTTTGGGGGAAACTGGGCCATGACCCTTAAATGACTAGAGTGATACCCATAGGGTAAGTTAACCCAATGTAAGAACATAAAGACATATATTATTCTATGAACAACATTGGTGAGTGTAAGTTCGATTGGCAAAAGAAATATAAAGACATTTTAACCAGTTACACATTGCCAGGCATTAATTCTATTAATAATAGAACAACTTGTATTACTGTCGAAGTGCAGCATCACAGTTTTACTTAGGACAGAAAAATTAAGCCCTGTCATTTTTACTGATTCCATAACATGCAGTACTTAAAAAGCGTGCAATGTTACTGACAAGATTTGTCACAAACGATGAGTGCTGATTCACCACTTTAGTCTGGAACAAATGTATATCCTTTATATTAATCCCCCTCCAGGGCACCATTCATTTACAGAATCTTGTTCAGCCATGTGAGTGTGTAAATCTGTCCTCTCCAGCTTCTGCCTTCTCTTTAAACCAGGTCATCACCCATCTGATTCAGCGAGAATCTCACCTGACCCAGATAGAGAGCTTACCACTTTCTGCCACAGTCTAACTGAGTTCCAACCAGAACCTCCTTTCAAGACGTGTATATGTACAGTACAAGCATCAGTCACAAGAAAGGTGGCTTACTTAGACCTTAGTCTAGGTGCTCATACTCATACGCGATGGAGGTGTGTGTCAAGGTGAGACAATGATCATAACAACTCTGAGAGTACAGGCAAGGCAGACAAGACATCTGGGTTTTTGATGGTTGAAAACTTCAGTGACTCGGATGAGTAGGTTTATCAAGTTGTGCATTTTTTCATGAGTCGGTTAAAAAATAGAGAAGTTTAACTCGGAATCAATAAATTAATCCTTTCGCTTGCTTTTGATTCAGATTTTCTCAACTTATGCAAAAATCGTAGGCTTTTGCAAAATGGTGTTATGTTCCAACACCACACCAAAGCATTAATTTACTGTGGTTTCATTTTTTAAATAACTCAATAACTCTTTGTATTGACATATCTGCTCTCACTCTCATATTCCTGAACTAAGACTAGATGGTAAAATGGAGAGAGGGTGTGCTCATACATACAAGTCCATCGATAGGCTTTTTTATGTTTAATTTAATTTAATTTATTTTTATGTTCTTACTATCGCTTGTTTATTTTGTGATGAAAAACTGTGTGGAAAATTATGACAGGTTTCCAGTTGAGCAAAGGAACTATTGTGATATTAAGTCTATTGTTGAAACATAATGTGCTGCTCCCCTGAGTAACACTGGGTATTCCAACGTCTTTCTCTGACACAGGCACAGACCAGGAAGTTTACCTTTCTCAGGTGTCACGAGATGTCATCATTCTCCTTTCTGATTGGATGGCTGCTGTAGTGGAATTCACGCTGTGTCTGTTCTGTTGTCCCTCTGCGTGTTAATAGAATTGCACAACTTCTACAACTTGACACCTTGCGGCCTTGTGGGCCGGCGTTACCATTTACCATGCATGTCCTAGGCTGAATTACATTCATTCACAAAGCAGTTAAGGAAAACCTATGTAAAACTCCATGAAATTTTTTTTTATTATGCACAATACAAATGACCTTATGGATTGTTATATTAATTAATAGTACCAAGCACCTATCGCCAATAGAAGCACTGTTTCTCCGATCAACTGTTCATGTAGAAAGAAGATATGTTCACTTTAAACCTCGATATTGAAGCCTGAGTCTCTTTATGTACTAGAAGGCTATCTTTTTCTTATTATTAAACTAATATATTATACCCTCCAAATATTATACTACTATAATATTCAACTACCACTTCAAACTAAAATCAGATTCAAGAGGTGGAACCTAGCAGGGTTGTGGCCTGGTTCTAGAATTATTCACATTACAAGCATGATGCTGAAAATATTACTTACCAAGGCACAACTACAGCAGTTTGGCAAACCAGCTATGAAAGTCTGCAAGGCTGCTCAGTCATTTCTTGCATCATTCACAAGCAATGATTCTCAATGTAATCTTTATTGTGCTTATTTGTTTGTTACAGGGGTTCAATACAAAATCAGGCTCTTCCTACATATAATAAATGGTCACTATCCAACTGTTGGTTTATTATTTTATTTTAGTATTAGTACCTACACTCTGGATTCCTGTAGGTATGCTTTAAAACACTATTAAAGAGTTACAACCCTAGGTTGAACCAATCAGTGACTTTGACCTTGACTCAGCCTTGTGGAAGTTATTCAGCACTTCTCAGCATAGCTCCATGGCACCATAGTGGGGTAGAAAATTTCTCATTTGGTTCCTGGTTAAATTCTGTGGTTATTTAAAGCAAGAATCAAGCTTGGTTCCCATGATTTCATTATTTTTCAATACCTTTTTTTGCTAGATTGGTGTCTTGGGATAATGATATCGCTTGAGCTAAGATCTTTTTTTGCCTCTCATTGGAGGAAGTCCCCTCGGTTATGAGAAAACTGATTACTCAGCTGCTGCAAATGTTTATCATGAGACAATTTTGTATGGGATGAATACAGAGCAGTTCAAATGGTCAGCTAAGCTGTAAATGCATTCAGACAAAATATGCCTACCTTTCATTGTTCTAACCTATATATATCTCATTGCATTAGCATGCAAATATATTTCTTATTAATACAATGTATAGTACTTAGTGATTATTTCAGTTATTAATGCCAAATAGCTTTCTGTGTTTTACTTTTCATTAAATAGTAATGTTTATGATCTATAATTGGATGTTTTGTAATAGTTACAAGAATAGATCATGTTTTGCGTATAGGTTGTAGAAAGAGAATGACTGAATCCTGTTTTTTTCATGCAATATATTTAGTCTAAGTTAGTTGGGGATCATTTCTTCAGTCTTGTCTGCAAACTTTATGGCTAGATAACCAGCAATTGATGTCTCGTAACCCCTTAAAGTCCAGGCTTATTTTTCAGTTATTCATCTTAAAGCATATTATTCAGTAACTACAGTGAAACTAATAGAAAATATGCAGTTATGTACCCGCCTATAGGTCCTCAGAGTTTAAGGGGTTAAATGCATAGGCAAAATGTAGGCCTAGTTAAATAATTTTTACTTATTGGCTCTAGAAAAGAAGGTGCAAAGAAAATGTTGAATCGTGCAGTCAATTTCACTTCATGAAGCAAAGCATGTCAGCCTTGAGGTTACTTCATTGATTTACTGAAAGCTAGTTAGATCAGCCTTCGTTGGCATTTGCAGCAAAGTTTCACCCGCCTATTTTTCCATCATCATACAGCATATTAAAACAAGCACGTCAGATTTACTTTTTGCAGGCTTTTATTGTGAAGATGCAAATAAATAAATAGAAAACAGATATACCAATTTTTTTTTTTAATTCCGTTTTAAAGAACTGTTAAATAATATCACTTACTAATTTTTAAAAAAAATAGTAAAAATGCTTTTACAATGCATTTACATTCTGGTACTCTGGCTTTGGGCGTTCATCCCAAGTCATATTTGGTGGCCACTTGTGTGGAACGCATGTAACGGTCCAGTTCACACATTGTGCGAGTGGAGCATTAACCGTCAATACTTCAATAATTTAGTCATCACATAACGAGCAATAAATAGACCTAAATAAATAGTACATTCATAAATAATGATTTTCATATGAAATATGAAAACGACGACATTTTTAAAACACTTTTTTGGTTTAAAAAAAAAAAAAAAAGAAAAGAAAAGAAAAGAGAAAAGAAAGAAAAAAGAAAGGCGGCATATTTCCACCGGTGCACGGCCGTGCAGATGCTCCTGAGCAGGTCTACGACGCGCTGCTGGCGCTGCTGGCGCTGCACGACTCGTACAGGTAGTGGAAGAGAATATCAGTTTCCCCGATCGCCTTGTTCTGGGCTGTGGAGTTACTCTGAAAAGAAAAACGGCAACACTATAATGAGCCTATATGCTCGCAAAGTGCTCCGAATTGTTCACGGTCATTCACGGTCAAGTTTAGCCCAGCCTACCTTGTACATCTCTCCGGCTCTTTTGAGGTTCTGCGTGAAGGCTTGCAAGTTCTCCAGGTCAGGCTGCTTGGAGTTCTAGATTTAAAGAATAAACATGGAAATGTGCGTTCAGTATAAGACAGAGGAATCTAGGAGTCGGGGCGGTTGTTCTTGGGTTTTTTTTTTTTGCTGCATACATAGGATGCTCTGTGAATACTCAGGATCTACTTACGCAGTGTGGTTCCAAGTCTCTAGCCACCCTATTCAAGTCAGGCTTCACCAGATGCAGGCGCGGATAGTGCACCTGGCCAGAGCGCAAAATGTGCCCGAGGTAGTAATTGAGGATCCTGACGTTAACGCAGCAAACGTCTCCGTTCTGCAGAAGTCAGGGAACAAAAGTTATGATGGCTGCAAAGACATCCCTGGCACTAAACGCAAAGCCACTGCAGCCGCGATGGTCCTGCGTGCACTCACTTTTAGTTTGTCGCTCGAAATCATCGGAATCAGGCGGGTCTCGTGATCTCGGTCTTGCGCTTGCGCCTGCACGTGAGCATGCCAGGGGAGAACAGTGTTAATCATCAAACTGCACGTGCTTAACAAGCAAAACCAACAACAACAACAAAATAATAATAATAATAAAAATAAATTACTCGCTTTGCCAGATATGAGTTTTATTTTTATTATATCCTGATCATATCTTCTTCTTTTTTTTTCTTTTCTTTTTTTGGTCTATACCATATAGTGTTTTATAATATAGTCAGAATCAGAATGAGGTTTATTGCCAAGTGGGTTTTCACATACAAGGAATTTGCTTTCGTATGTTGGTGCATAACAATAAACAATAGAATGGAAATGAAATTTAAAAATAAATAAGTAATAATAATAATAATACAAATAAAAAGCAAGTACCATAAGAACATAAATATAAAATATAAAAAATGTGCAATGTACAATATATCATCTAATAAGACTATGCAAAGCAATATGTTTAAAACGCTCGTTTGTCTCGGTATGGCAAAGGCCAATAAAAATAAAAATAAAAATAATAAAATAAATAAACCGATGTTGTGCAGCCCTAGCCGGTAGACTCACGTGTTTGGTCATGACCATTATGTTGTTCCAGGTCTCGGAGTTGTCCAAAGGACGCGAGCGCAAGCGCGCAGGTCGGGCGTTTGCGCTCAAGGTGCAGCAGCACAGCGTAAGCAGCGCGGCTAATACAGCGCGCCTCATCTTTTCCAAACCGTGACACGCCTGTGGATTCTTGCAGATCACCTGAACAACAGCGAGCTCCACCGTGCTCTTCAGCTTTAGCCTGCTGCAGCCGAACCCAGGTGTTTATATATCCCCCGCGCTGGCCTAGATCTGATCCCGACGTCACTGCGGTACATCACTGCTTTGATTTCGGCGTAATTCCCCGGGATTTTTACCGGGTCAATTTCATTTGGGGAATCAGTGCACCTGTCAGCATGCATTGATGTGGAAATTCGCGGACTGAAACGCGCGTTGTCTAAGAAGTTGCTAAATGTGCAGTTATTGCTGGCATGCTTTAGAGTGCGTTTTTGGAATACACTTGCTGCGAAATCCCCACGATGGCGTTAAAAACACGGAAACGCCTGCTTCCTTGCTCAGTAGTTCCGTGGCGATGGTGCCTGCTCTTTATCATGTTTACAGTTCCTTCACGTGAGCAATCTTACAGTGAGGTGTTGCCAAGAGACGCACGAGAGACGCCGGATTCGTGGCCAGAGAGCCATATTAATTATTTAATTAAAACAAAACACACACACACACAAAAAAAAAAAAAACTCGGAAAATAAATCAGATGTCTAAATTAAAACAGAAATCAGCGGAGGCGCAATGCCGCGCGCGTGAACCCTGACGCACTTGTGACGTTCCAAGTCCCACCAATAAATCAAGCGTGCGCTGACTATGGCTGAAACCCAAACAGCTTCCCTTGCTCCCTATATAAGTGCACTACTTAGGATTAAATACTGGCTTTCTTAGGCCTATGTAGAGCACTATACGTCCAATTTATGAAATGTATTGAAGGCCTTCAGAAGATTAAAAGTTTTAATGTACTTCCCTCCAAACATACATGCTGTTGCACACCTCCTGTTACACACCTGTTGCACACGTCCTGTTGCACACCTCCTGTTGCACACCTGTGTAAGGATAGGCCTCAGCAATATGGTTTCACAAAAGGCAACAGTATCCAGAAGAGTGCTTCAACAAATCCAGACTTTAACATGTGTGGGAGCATGTTTTTCTACTTAGACTTTAGTGTAATATGCCATATAGAGGCCTACATTATTTTATGTTCATGCATTCCTAACTTTAAAAAAAGAAAAGAAAATATGACTATTTTTGTCTATATTTTTTGTCTTGATATTTTGTCTATATCAGTCACATTTCTATTTCTTGTGTGTAAAAAATAATCTTTTATAACTTTTTTTAAATAATACAGGACAATAGATTTTTAAATGGTTTTTTTAAGACAATCATTTAATTACAAATTAAAATACAATACCAATTTACCTGCGAATGTACAAAGCATTATTTATTTTTTTGCATTATTTAATTGTTAAACAATTAAAGTCAAAAACCCACAGAAAATAATTTCAATACTCTTTGGCCATGACCATACTATATTGTACTATCAATATATACTAAAAGGCAAAGAAAAAATAAATTACAAATCTAAAGCTTATTTCTCCTATTTTTACATAAATTCATAAATTATTTTCAATCAGCTTTCATATTACACTTGCATATCTTGTAAGACGTAGGCTATTCAGCAGTGTGAACACAGACTTCACATCTTTCCCCAGAAGTCCTCTTTCCTCTTCTGAGCACGGTCCAAAACTTGGGACGCCATGGAGCAGGAAGCTGCTGACCAAGACGAGATCTGAGACATCCTGTCATCTAATGGACAGTGGGTAAAATCAGACTTAATATAGGTCCTTTCAGAACATTTTATGGCAGAGGCAATAATAATAATAATAATAATAATAATAAATTGCCTATAGTCATTTATTAACAAAGAAAGACAATTTAAAGTGTTTACAATTTTACATTTAAGTTTTAATAATGATAAACAAAGTCATTGTTTCAGTCATCGTTGTAGTCAGTGGCATCTTCTGTTTAACGCCTTAAACTCCCAGGACCCGTCCGCAGGTCCAGAATTACATTCCTTACACTCATAGCTACATTCCTTTTCTATTAGTTTTACTGTATTACTGAATAAGTCATAGTAGTCACTGATTAATATGCTTTAAGATGAGTAATTGAATAATAAGCCAGGGGTGTTGGGGTTAAAACATATTTGCTGGTTCCAGTATATGCACCACATCAAAGGATAAAGAATGACTGAACTAGGTTGCTGTGTACTCTGACAGACAGAATCTTGCTTCATATTTCACCTAAAATGCTGACATTGTCTTTGACATCATTAATTAATCTGAAAATTACTTTTATACATCTCCACACTTTCATATTAATCAAAATAGTACTGCCAATGAGAATTATTTTACCATTGTCAGATAGACTACAATCGCTGGAAGGGAACAAAAAGTTCTCTGGCCGATGGAGTCCCAGGTTCCCTATAAATAAAGCGGGGAAAAAACAGACAAGATCAATCTTTTGGTCATTTTTTGAAGTGATATTATAGTCTACAAATCAAATTGTATATTTGCTGACAATTAGTAATGTATAATAATATATGTGGTAAATATAGCGTGCAAATTCATAAAGTTGAATTCTTAATTCTGTGATTATTACAAGAGCAACTTCTTTTGATGTCTTGAGAGAACACTGCAAATTCATAAGAATAGATTAATAGAAGCAAGATATCCGTCACATTAACCTCACAGGGTGTTAGGTTTCAGTAGGTAAGCCACAAGATTGGAGCATAGCAGGAGCAGGATTCCACTACGTGACATTTTATGAAACTTCTGGTTAGAGAATGATGTAAAATTAATCCCAATGGGGACGATGCTAAATTAAACTTTGGCTCAGCCAGGTAACATAAGGGCCCACATTCTCAGAGGGGCTCATCAGTTGACCCCCTAAATGGAAAAAACACGTAGACATGTTAATGAAAAAAAAAAAAAACAAAAAAAAAAAACCCAGAGTAGAAGTGAGAGGTGGGATGGGAGACTGACCTAAATTACTCTCCTGCTGCTGTTAGTGGTAATTTAACCTTACTCTTTTCCCTAACGGTAAATGACTCATTGTAACATTTGTATGGCCATTCTGGCTTCTGTACACCACCCATGCAGTGAGACGGTCCCATTGGTGTCAGTCGTAAAACGTTGTGATATTGCGTATATTCACCTATTGCATAGCTGGACTAAAAGCATATAACATACCGTTATGCTGAAACTCCGGGTTCCTCAGTGTGCCTTGGATTCTGTTGGCACGTAGTGGGTTACTGTCCATGAGCCAGGCACTGGCTGCTTGTTTGTGAGGTGTTCTAGCTGGTTTTTGGTCAGGAGAGGATTCAGGAGTGTTCCCAGCCCATGCGTCTTCTCTTAAGGGCAGTGGGTCTACTGTTGCCATCCCTGCAGCTGGGGTACAACTCCGACCCTCAGCCTGTGAAATGGAGCTGAATTTTTACTGTTGATCAGCAGTACATGTGATATCACAGCCACATTAATCATTTACAGAGTTACAAGTGACTCAGCGACATCTGTAGCTTCATTGATTAAGTTAACTATTTCCAAATTATATAGTTCTACAATCAAATCACCCGTTTTACCAAGTAGCAAGGTAAAAGCTGAAAACTACTTGTTACATTCTACCCAGTTTAAACGAGGTGGTCGATTATAAAAATAAAAAAAAGTGCAATTAGGCTATTAATCTTCAAAGACTACGGTTCTGTTCCATGTAGTAGGTGACAAGAGTGTTATTAGTTTGTGGTATTTTCAAAACGTAAAATATAAAAGAATTCCAAAGCTTACTTAATGACATTTTTGGAGTCGCTTCCACATTAACGTTGATAAAGTGTAATTTCAGTACCTTGCTGTTTGCTCGTGGAGGTGAGACACAACTGAGTTGTCTGTAAGGGGAATGGGCTTTGCCAAGTGGTGGTTCACTCCTCCTAGAGGTCTTGGAATTCTTTATCTTTAGAGGGGAGACAAGTATAGCACCTCCTAGTAGGAGAAAATCTGCATCAAAACTGGAATCTCACTCAGTTCTGTGACATAGGCAGGAGGTGGACCCAATTGTGGAAATAACCAACTACACATATAGGCATAATATTAGTCAATAAATTGCTGTTATAAGCATTTAAACAATCTGTGACAACTTCGCCTAGCCTTCAAGATATACAGATCTGCTATTACAATTAACAGCTGGGTGTGAAAAGGGTGAAAAATCCTTCTCAAAAAATGATTCAAATATACACTTGCGTTACATCTATACTTATCTGCTTAGCAGACGCTTTTATCCGAAATGTCGTACAAATATAAAAAGAAGAATGAAAAATGACTCATCAGACTATATTACATTCTTCCATTGCTCATTCTTTACACTGTGCACTCATTACACAAGGTCATAGCATGTGTTTTTTCACCACTGATTACAAATGGTTTCCAAATAAGCTGCCCATTTCATTGAGCATTGTGAAGTCTGTGGCAATCTTTAAGCTGTAGTTTAGCTGTATTTATTTCTTTATGTAAAATTGAGTGCTTGGCCTTTTCCCTGTTTAAATTAACTCGTGATCATTTTGGACATTTTGTCTCTCTTTACGTGTTTAAACTGTGGCCGTTTGCTTTGAGTGACACACCTGAACATTTGATCATCTTTCATAAGTCATTTGATGTCTTATTTTAGTCGATTAAAAGAGTTCCATGTTTCATCTGGTGTTTCCATTCGGTCGCCCAACCACTGACACAAAAACCTATGTTCGTAATTAAATCTTAACGCATGAATATAGAGGAAGTTGGGAGTTGTTCTTCTTTTAACATTGATAATGTAATGAAAGTGAAACAATTAGACTAAGGGGAAGCTGTAAAATTTTTGTCTATAGATGATTGACAGTTCTCTATCTACAGTATAATGTGAGACTATCCAGGCCATAGACGTTTGGTTAATAAGTGCAGTAAATCTTTGGTGTCACTTGGATATATGGATGGGCGATATAGCAGAAGAAAGTGTATTTAAAAAAACTCAACTGGTTGACAAATTGTTACTGTCTCATTTATACCGGTATACTGTCCACCACCACCCATATGACAAAAATACATATTATATTCAAAAGTGATTTAGGCATGACAGCTAGGTGAACGCTTGTATTGCTAGGCTAGAATCGAATGCAGAATATTCATGTTGGATGTGCTTAGGACTTTTTACTTCATATACACACAATGTGCGAGTGCAAGCATACGTACATTTGTCAGTTCCCACTGGTACAGGTTCGTGCAGGTTCATTCCCCCCTTTTAACAATGATGCTCACAAAAGCTACTTGAGTAATAGCTACCCCTTGTAGATAATCTTTTTACTGCTAAACGTGAGTGAATGCGTGCATGAGTGAGTGAGTTACAAGCCAGGTCCATAAGGGGCTGCGCATCTAAAAATACATTTGGAACCAATCTGTGTTGTGAAGCAGAATTTCTCCCACACTGTTTATAACGGTATCAAAAAGACTTGATAGCCATTTCAAACTTAAGAACACACATTTGTTTTGCTGACAGTGTCATCAAGTGCTGTCACAGTGAAAGTGTGGTTTAGAAAGTCTTTGCAAGATCTACCATTTTAAACAATATAGGAGATCATCCAAATGTCAGACATGCATGGTTTTGTTGCATGACAAAGAAGTGAAACGTGTGGTTGTTTGCCAAAATGTGGGAGTTGAAGAACGATAAAAAAAAATCTTGCGCAGGTGTTCTAATGTCACTTAATTCTGACAGCCTTTTAAGTCATAGTGAAAATACTGCCAACATGAAAAGAGATCTATGTCCACTGGCTGTCAAAGGCAAGGTCTTTGATTTGAAATTGTCTACCTAAAAGCGCCTTTTTCAGGTTCCCAACATTACCAGACTTCAACCTCTACTTAGTCTGAAATATGCCAAAACCCAAGTGCAAGCTTTTATAACCTTACTGTAACGTGTACCGCACGGGAGAAGAGGCAGGACGCAAGTGCGGACGCCCGGTGTGTTTATTTATTTTCGGGTTAATCCATAAATCATTGTCATAATCCAGAGCAGGGGTCAAAACACAGGCAGACAG
>JAOUQW010052156.1:0-15420 GCA_028565825.1 Olivaichthys viedmensis | reverse complement strand
GACACTGAGGCGAGCGGGTAAGATTGTGGCCGATCCCTCCCACCCTGGACACAAACTCTTTGAGACACTCCCCTCTGTCCATCAGGACCAAAACCTCACACCACAAGAACAGTTACTTCCCGACTGCAGCTGGCCTCATCAACAGGAACCCCCACTGACACGGACTCTCACCCCACTTCCATGGCCACTACACATTACATTAACGTAAAAGCCTCCACATCTGTCTCAACGCGTTACATTAACGCACATGTTTTCGCACATCACATTCCTTGGCAAACTTTTTGCACATCCTGCACAATCTGTACAGCTCTTTCATTCTTTCATTTCATTTCATCTGAAAAACAGATATATTGTACATTTATTTATTTATTTGTTCTTTTATTTAATTGCTTAAAATATTTTAATATTTTAATTGTACTTTTTCTATATTTATGTTCTTACAGTACTTGCTTTTTATTTTTTATTTTCCATTCTATGTTTACCAAGGCAAATTCCTTGTATGTGAAAACCTACTTGGCAATAAACCTGATACAAATTGATTTCCCAGCCCCCAGATTTGAGGAACACACATAAGTGCTATCAAAAAGCATTATAAGATTGTATTCCACTATGATTTACATTTAACACTAATCTTTTGTTCATTCCTTAGCGATGGATGTCCTGTTGGCACAGGCCAGATTTTATCTATCTTATATAAATCTTTGAGATTTATTTTACCCTGCCACCAAAATCTCTTTTACTTTTTTCTATTTCTATTCATACTTATCTCACTCCTTTACACATAACTTCTCCACCTTTCCGAATGGTTAAGTTTGCCTTCTATTTTGATTTCTGATTTTGGTCTGATTCTATTCTATTCTATATGCCCCTGTATCTGAAGCTGAATGGTCTATGTAACAAACAAACATGTCTTACAGTGAGTTACTTCTTTTTCTTACAATCTCTCTTTCTCCCTCTTCCTGTGTATGTATGTGTGCCTGTGTAGGCTGTGGTCTGGAGGTCCTCCTTGTACTGTGTGGGTTGAAGCTGTCGCAGCCGTGTCCTCGCCACTGCATCTGCTACAACTCACCCAGCACAGTCAGCTGCCAGGCGCACAACTTCCAGGCGGTGCCTGAGGGTATACCGGGCCAGAGTGAACGCGTCTTCCTGCAGAACAACAAGATCCAGCGGCTGCTGCAAGGTCACTTTAGCTCCACCACAGTCATGCTGTGGCTCTACTCCAACAACATCTCCTACATCCAGCCCTCCACCTTCATGGGCTTCACCCACCTCGAGGAACTTGACCTGGGTGATAACCATTTTCTGCGCTTCCTGGCTGTTGAGACCTTCCAGGGCCTGGGGAGACTCCATGCGCTCCACCTCTACCACTGTGGCCTCCTGAGCCTTCCTGCCGGCCTCTTTGATGGCCTGCATAACCTGCAGTACCTTTATTTGCAGGTACACTATGATTTCTATTGAATGCTCATTTGTACCATTCATTCCTTTGCAATGGATGTCCTGTTGACCCAGGCCAGATTTTATAGAGACACAATTGCAAAATTTATTTAAAAATACCCAACATATCAATATACCTTATCTTCTTATATTCTCGTCCAGATGTCAGGTGTATATATATGTGCAAGTGTGAGTGCACTTAATAAGAGATGGAGGGTATGTCAAAAGGACTAACATTACTTACTCTCCAAATGACCAAAAGTTAATAATTAAAAAAAAAAGATTTTTCATGTTCATTAGAGAAATTGAGCCAACCTCATAGTTTTATATTGGAAAAAATGTTTAGTATTGTTTGAATGTTAGTAAAAACTTAAGAACGGTCATTTTAAACCAAGCAGTACAGTTAATTGCTTGTTTAATTTATGGTTCCAATGCTTCCTCAGACTCCATCAATAGGACTGACTCAGTTTGCAATTGTCAGCTTTCATTTAGATACTGCTGGAGGCACAGGTAGGATCCAATCGCAGAGTTTTATTAAACAAAGGGACAGGCAGATCCGTAGTCATAAAACAGGTAAATGGTTCAAAGTCCAGGTAATCAGTCCGTATAACAACCAAATCCAAAGGGCAAAATGAGAAACGGCAACCATTTAACAAACACAAATCAAAACCAGAGATATCAAACAGAAAACGCTCAGAAATGCAACTCAACTAGGAAATGGCAAAGCTTCACAACTTCTAAACAAAAGTCCAGGGTTTATAAACACTGTGGTAATGTGGAAGTGGCGATGGTCAGGTGTGTGCAGCAAACAGTCAATACTCAGGTGAGGGAGACCACCGGTGGTGTGGATTGGAAGTGCGTGTGTGGACGGGTCGGGGTTGACTGTGACAAGAAGATAACGTCTTCTATATTATTACCAACTATATCAAGACAGAAAGTCTTCCTGGCAAGACAGTTTTTATTGCTACAATAAAGAAAACACCAAAATGCATTTATTGCATAAGAAACCATCAAACTGACAAAAAAAATCATTAAGCACTGGAACCTCAGTAATAAATGATATCAAATTTAAAAAAATGGAGAGGAACACAAAGTTTCTGGGGAAACAGGATGTTTCACATTGTTTATTAAATGTATTTCCACGACAGCAACAACTAGCATTGTGAAGTGATTTAATTAATGTAATGCCCATCAGGATTAAAATGTCTGGTGACTGCAAATTATTTTAATTTTGAAAATTCTGATAATAATAAATTAATTATTGATTATATACAATAAACAACCACTGCAGTTAAACCTAAAGAGTGCAGTTACAAATAATGATTCATGACCTGTATTTTTAGCGGCAGTGTTAATAAATTTGCATGTACCTTATCTTGATCAGTTACATGCAACAGTACCGTAGCTGTTCTTTGCCAAACCATTTACTTCACTTCTAGCCAGTATGATTTAGATGTTTTCGTCACATACGTAGAATAGTAGTAGTAGTAGTAGTAGTAGTAGTAATAGATACTACTATATAATACTTTTCGTCTGAGTGTCTCTGAACTGACTCTTTGCAGGACAACCCGCTGGAGTTCCTGGAGGATGACATGTTTGTGGACCTCCTGAACCTTAGCCACCTCTTCCTGCATGGCAACAGGCTGTGGAGCCTTCACCAGAACACCTTCCGTGGCCTCGGTGCTCTGGACCGCTTGCTGCTCCACCAGAACCGACTTCAATGGATCCATCAGCTGGCCTTCCATGACCTGCAGCGACTGACCACACTCTACCTGTTCAACAACTCCCTACCAGAACTGGCTGCTGACAGCCTGGCCATGCTGCCGGCTTTGGAGTACCTGCGCCTCAATGACAATCCATGGGAGTGCGACTGCAAGGCCCTGCCACTGTGGGATTGGCTGCGGCGCTTCCGAGGCTCCACCTCCTCTGTGGTGTGTGTGGCTCCACCCGAGCTGGTAGGAAAGGATCTGAAGCAGGTGAAGAAAGAGGGGTTTCCTGTCTGCACTGGCTCTGAGTCCTTGCACCAGAGCAAGTCCAGCCAAGGGGATTTAGGGGTATCGCTAAAGAAGGGTCATCACCATCGATTACATTCTCACCATCATCACCCACACCTGCTTCACCAGGACCAGCACTTCCCCACTTCCTTGCCCCCCGTCCCTGCATCGCCAAAGTCAGAATGGAACAGGAACTGCACAAGGAACCATGGCTGGAAGGGCAAAGGTCAAAATGAGGTATACAGCCATAAGAACTTAGACAGTAAGGAGTCGGGAGGCATATATGATCGTTCAAATCCTGGCAGTTACCCACAGAGGCCAAAAAACAAATGCATCCCAAGGACCTCAGTAAGACCCCCTAGTGAGGTTCAGAGATCCGCCAACAGAGCACTTTTGCTGCTGGCCCATTCTCCCCTCTTTCCCCTCACCCTGTTGGCTCCTTTATTAACCTTAATACAGCGCTGAGCCAGCACAGCCTTTTTTTTTGTGGTTACACTCTACGATCAACTCAGTGCTCAATGTACTTTGGCTCCAACATTATTGTCCATGTGTGGGTGTGTGTGGGTATGTGTGGGTGTATGCGTGAGTTTTAAAGTGTGTGTGGTTATCAAATGTGTGTTTATGTGGTAATCCTACGTTGTGAGACAGAAAGCAGATATAATTTGTGAGCTGGAAATTTAACATGAGATTTAAAAAAGCCCTGGATCTCAGTTCATAACATGGTGGAGTCCACAACTGTGGCTTTTGCTGGTACTAGAGCTGGTTATCCCTTGTAGACGCTCTCCCTATGTTTCCTTTTGTACTCAAGGTCATAGTTATATGCTACATATTCAATAACAAGCAATGGAAGATGGACAGTATACAGTTGGCTCCCATTCCCGTCCTACAGAGCACTGGTTCATTAGCTACCCACTGTGGTCTGGATGGCTGCCATTATCTTCTCCTCATCGCAGCACTGATCCTTTGGCCCATGGACACACTGATGCACAATACTCGCAGTGTGGTCGAGACAAAGTAACCAAAGCTTTCAGGCATGCTTTTGAGCTAAAGAATTCTCTATTTCAATGCTCACTTGGAAACCCATACACCACCCAAGCCACAAGCCACAGTCAAGGGAGAGTGATCTACAGGAGAGTACAGAGAACAAAAATGTGAACTGCCAAAGGGAAGAACAATACAACTATGTAACTAGTTCTCCCATGGAGCTTGGGGGGCTGGAAAATGGAGAAACTACAGGTATGTTCTTTCAATTTCTTAGCTATGCTTCTAACCATAGGGAAAATGGCTTCTGTTGGATAGTTCCTAAAGCAAGTGTGAAAACTGCCAGCGTCCCCTCTGGACTGGAGGACTTTTGCATTTTCCCAGCCCATTCTCTGTTTCCTCTACTCAAAGACTACTCTGTAGAATTATACTAAAATGAACTGGGATTACTATGAACTGTCATTATTATTTAGTTTATACGAGAACAGCACTTGTCACGTTCTGGAAAAAAATACTGCCTTTCTCCTCAAGGCAGGGAGAACATTTTTGGTATGCATGCATTCTTTTTTTTCTATTCATTCACTGCTATAATTTCAGACACAGAATGCATCATGTTGTCACCCTCTTCTCCTCTCCCTGCTTTGCATACTCTCTTTCTCTCTGGCACATTCCATCTTCCTCCCTCTGTGAGACTCAACCCTTTTTTTTTTTTACCCCATTTTCTCATTGCCAATTCCCACTCACTAGCAAGTTCTCCGCTATCGCACAACAGCTACCAACTGGGGAGGGACAAAGCAAACACATGCTTCCTCCAAGACATGTGCAGCCAGCCACTGCATCTTTTCAAACTGCTGCTCATGTCCAATGTCACAGGGCAGCTGCATGCAGGATGAAATCACTAACTGCCCTCTTCTGTATACATGAACTTGTCCAACAATTATCTAGTGTCACTATGCTCGACAAGTGAGAAAGAGTACTTCCATCCTTCCCACCCAGAGAGCAGGGCCAATTACACCCCTTTGGACTCCCGGTCATGAATGGCTGTGGCATTGTCGAGATTCGAACTCACAGTCTCTCGACAATAGGGCGAACGCTTTTCTGTTGTGCCACTCGGGAGTTTGACATTTTGATTTGCCAATTTTCAAGCCATTGTGACAAATTGTGTAAATTTCCCTATGGGAACCACAAAATGTCCCCAAAACTGTATACCATTTTAGGCTTGAAGCCTACGCACAACAGACATAGACACACAAACAGGCATACTATTTCACTAATCTTTAGATATTGAAGGTCAGAATTATTAGTAACTGGACTTATGGGGAAAAATAAATTTTTCTCCACTTCCTTCCTTGGCCGCTAATGCAAATCAATGTGAGAGTAAGTTTGAAATCTGGGCTTGTTTTCTCATTCACTTTAAGCCAACTGATCACAGAGGAAACCACACTTTTATGCATGACTGAACATGAGTAGAGAATTGAGTACATTGGAGCTGGTAATAGACTGCGTCAATCCTTTCCCACCTCTCTCTCACTTATCTCACAAGCAAATAAAAAGGTGCACATAACTCACACAAACACACACGCATACACATACACACAGACAGACACACACATTTTGTACTTTCCATAATCCCTTTATACAAACACAAATTATGCACACAAGGAGTGAAGCGCATTCTCTCTCTCTTTCACACACCACACACACACACACACACACACACACACACACTTTACTTCCGCTGTCTAACACTTGTATGGTCTTTTCTGGGAGAGTCTGGATTAGTGCTAAGGAAGCCATTATAGGTTTATTACCTGGCAAAACCTGTGGAATGGCATTGCAAATAAATAATCACAGATCATTGTTTTTGCGTAATGATGTTAAATCGCCCAGCACAGTCAACCCTTTGTCTTTGAGGTTCTTCACTTGATTTTCCATTATAGATACAGGGGGACATCTTGTTTACTTACCACTAACAGCTTCAAACAAAATTCTTGAATAACTTATAAAGGTGCAAGAATTGTCGAAACAATATGATCAAAACAAGTGTATTGTACACCTGAGAAAAAATGCACCTGAAAAAACGCAGTTCCATGCTAGACTCTTAGTGGCATGAACTCCCCATCACAAACTCTCTCTTTGGCTGCGTGTTGCGGTTCTCAGCGTGACACGCTACTTCTGTATTTTCTTTGTTTTGACCTGTTTGATCCATGTGCTTTTGTTTACGTTTTCACTTGTCTCTGTTTTGGTTTTGCTCACGCCCCCCGTTCTGTCATTGGTTGTTCCCTCATTGTTTCCTGATTACACGCACCTTTTTTGTATTGTTGGGAACATTGTTTGGATTGGTTTGTGTATATATACCCTGCTGTTTCTGTCTCACGTTGCAAAGTCTTGCCGTGTTTCATACCTGCAATTCTGAGCGTTATTCTCCGTGTGTCTTGTTCCTAGTGTCTGTCAGTTTCCGTGTTTCCCAGTTCCTTTGTTCCTGATCTGTTTACTTCCTGGTTTTGACCCGCGCTTGCTCTTACGTTCACGATTATGGATTATCCTACATAGCATAGCCTGTCTGACTGTGTTCTGACCCCCGCCATGTATTACAAACCTGATTCTTGGATTACCCCTTATAATAAAACCACAGAGCTTATGCATTTGTGTCCTGCCTTCTCATCTACGTACAGCACATCACACTTGTATTTACATCAGTGGAGTCAGTGATGTTATATACACGCCCCATCTTCGCTGTTCAAAAACACAAACGTGGCAGAATTTTGTGCTAAATGGCCAACATTGGCAGCTGATTGCAAAAGGGATGAAATTGGAAGTTGAATTAGCTAAATTTCTCCTGGACAGATAATGCAGTCATTAATGTTATAAACTGGTAAGTTGTTTGGTCAAATCAGTAATTTATTTGATGTGTCGGTATTTCGTGTGTTTATATTTAACTTTGTCATAACTTGCCAAGTAGAATGACACAAACAGTGCTCTATTGATTAACAAAGTATGATCCGAAGCCCTCACACAGGAAAGCTGGATCCCTGCGTCCCCACCCTGCCCAGGCCCTGGGATAACTTTAGCAAAGACATGGAATAGGCCTGTTAGTGAAAAATGGCCTAGAATAGGCCTGGTGGTGAAAAATGTTGGTTTTGTCCCGGACTTGGGCATTGTTTACAGCTCTTTAGGTACCCAGATTCTGCATTGATAATCTAGGTGCCTAAAATAAGCTGCAAACTTCAAGGAGTAAACAAATAATTTTTATGTTTTTGTAGTTGACCTTGTAACCACTGGAGCCTAAATTCTACCCAATGCACCTTTAAATATGAGATATTGTGAACCTCACAAACCTTTTTCAATCCAGTGACTTATATCTAGTTAATTGTTGTCACGGTGTTCAAAAGTTCCCCATAAAAAACGGTGCACGTGCCAGACACTAAAGCGGATAGACAGTCAGGTTGCAAGATCCTGATCGTTGTGGCCAGCTACGTGTACAATATATATTAGTATATATCAATATACAGTATATCGTAGACGGAACATCTGAGGTTGAGACTATATGCCCACTTACCCCCCTCTCTGCAATGCACCCATGGGGTATTTTTTCAAAGGCCAAAGTTTGCCTTTATCATTCTCTTCTCTTTTCTCTAACACTATACCCTGCCTCCCACATCAATCATAAATCTAATGTCGCTCTGCCACCAATAATATTGTACTGTCCATAATCTTTTTATTCTTCTTGTTTAGTTATTTATTTTTTTATTATCTGAATGCAAGAAAACCTGGTAGCATGATGAGCCTGACAGTAGTGCAGGTGAAACAGAGGGGTTGGGGGTGTAAGCCAGCTGATAGTACAGGCAAAGACAAGACATGGCAGAAATAAGATTCTGCTAGAAAGCTTGTCAAGATGGATTTTCTAGCAGGGACTTTCTTGTAAGTATCTTAGTGGTTAGCAGTATTAGATCAGGTGCAATAGTTCCAACCAGGCTCATTGAGGGTCAAAAAATAAGTTGCCTAGTATAGCTGGACTGCCAATGTAGCATGTTGTGAGCACTTTTCTGCATATTCACTAGCTACAAAAACAATAGGCCTGCTGGGTAATAGCTAGCTAGCTAATGTCTTTTGAAGAAAGTATACAGTAGCTAACGTTACCTTTAATAGCTGGTTACCCTGCTGAAAAATCCAGCTTGGTCTGACCAGCTACCAGCTGCCAAAACACAGGCCTAGCTGGTCAGGAAGGTAGACCAGCTTAGCCGGTTAGGAATTTATTTTTCATGTTCCTTATAACTTGACTAAATTGATCAGTAAATGTTTGAGATTTTCGAATTGCCTTACTGTTGTGTTATTTTCTTGAAACAATGTGTCTACAATATTACATTAGTCGCGGTAATTCATAAACTGTTTCCATCTACCAGCTTGACCAGCTCGGCCTGTGTTTTGGCAGCTGATAGCTGGCCAGACCCAGCTGGATTTTTCAGCAGGGTAACATTACATCTATCTGCATGAAGAGGGTTTAAAAAAAAAATTATTATTATTAAATGGTTGGCTGGAATGCACGACAAATCATTAACATAATTATAAAGTCTTCCATATCTTACTGCTGTGTGTCTCATGCAAGCTTGTCTGCTATTAAGCTATCCTGTGTTTGCAAGTCTTGTTTTTAAACACAAAATGTCGGCTTAAATTAGTAGGGGATAGCTAGCAAGCTAGCTGTAAATATTTATCCCCAAACAAACCTAGTTAACCAAGCTACACATAATTTTTTTGGTCCTGCAATCACTGCTTAGCAACCATTACTCTCTGCCAAACCTCAGTTTTCAGTGCTGTAGCAGGCACGCCAGCATTTCCCTTGGACATATTTTGAATTTGAATCCAGTGCCGTGTAGAGACCTTTAGGTGGCATGTGCTTAAATGTAAAAAAGGGGCACATGGATCAAGATTTTAACACATCAACTATAGCATAGCATTCTAAACTATAGAAACCAATATTCAAATAAAACATTAACATTAATTACAATATACCCGTTTTTCTTTTCACTGTTTCTGTGTAATTGATTTCTTTTAAATGCAAATTTTTTTGTCCAGCTTGTAAGGGACTCTGCCTTCAGCCATCTCATGCAGTTCCTTTTGTTTTTCTTTTTTGCCTTCTCTGTTTTGCATCATCATACTAACTGCAAAATGAATTGTTAATATTTAATATCTTGATTAATAAAAAACAAACATGATACACATAACAGTAAAAAAACAAAAAACATGTACAATTAAAACTGTAGATTGCAAAGTGAACTATCTTTGAATCAAAATTGTAGCCGGAACAGCTAGATAACAACATAAATGTTATGGAAAACATTTTATTGCTCAGCATGCAGTGTGTGGTCCAAACTAGTAAACAATTGCAGACAGAGACCTGTTAAGCCAACTGTGACCCTGAGAATTGGAATGGAATTTGTGTAACACAAATAAATATAGTGTAACACTATAAATATAGTGTGACAGCAGTTGAGGGTTAACCCAATTAATTTGTAGACTCCAACAACTGTTATGTGACCTTAACTAATTGTGTTATGTGACATCACAGACATGAATCGTCCATAAAACTTTACTTCTTTTTTTTAGAAAGGAAATATCCCACCATTTAAGTGTACTGATGAAGCTCTTCGATTGATCTTCAAGATTAGTTCACTCACATTGACTCAGTGACCTGTAAGAATGAAAACCTTCATAGACGGAGTTATTAGTTTTTTCTTCTCTCTTCTTTTTGAGCCTTGAGCTCTGGCACCAGCCCTGACCAACCAATAACCCTAACCCCCCATACGACACTTATTAGAATAGAATAGAATAGAATAGAATAGCCTGCTCTACCATGCTGCACCAGCTGGCATTTCATCTATAAACAGTGCAAAACTCTTTCTCTCTTGCTCTCTCTCTCCCTCTCTCTGTCCATTCAACTTTCCCACACATGCAAATGTTGTTTAACAATGCAAATTCATTGTTGTATAATTTTATATTCCCAAAAATGAAAATAAAGGCCTGTATTTGCATTTGACTAATTCTCTGTTTTCAATGTGAGACACTCTTTTAGGTAACTAAGATTAATAGAAATTGAATTGAATTGAATTGGCTGTCGTTCCACTCTTTATCTACCACAGAGCTCTTGTAAGTGGAATTGAGGCCGAGCATTGGGTTTAAATCCTTATAAAATCCCTCAAAATATCAGTGCATACATGATAAATTAAGCATGCAGCCAAACCTGACAGGCAATGGTATGGGAGCACATGGTCTAAAAGTATGGAACTGTATCTTAGGGAAACAAATAACAGAATACAAATTAGCAAACATACTACCATGAAGTTAAATAAAAAAAATTACATATTGCATACTGTTAGAATGTATGAATCTGAATCCATCCTGTATCTGAATAGCTACTACTAGTTTAGACTTTACTGGCTTTATCGGCTGTGCTCATGTCCAGAGCCTCGTTTTTCATACGTTGCTTAACAAATCCAAGATAAGATGACTCTCGTGTTGACTTGAAAGTGTAGACATTTTAAGACCCAAAACCATGATTTAGTTTAATGTGGCTACGGGATTCTAAATCGAAATCAGGCAATCGTAATTCTTGCACAAGACTTAGCTACTGCTCAGTTTGCTATTTCGAGTTTTGAGAGCAAAAACAAACCAAAACATGGGCACAATAATAAAAGGTAGCTAAGATGGTGGATTTTTTTTTCCAATTCACATTTATATCATCCTGAGAAGTATCAACTCCATTATGCTATCGGCCTATATGGCTTTTTAAACATTATGTAGTTTAGAACCAGCCTTAGAGCCTAGGCACTTTTACAATCAGTCTTTGAAACAGATACTCAAATGAACAAGCCTCCTATAATGCAAACATGATCTGAAATGGCAACTGGTTCCCTGATCAGCCAGAGAGGATCCTGGTATTTCTGACCAGCTTTTGGATGATGCTTGTATCTACATCAGCACTGAAGTCATTCCCCTTATTGCTAAGTTCACAGAAATTGACCTGGCTTTGCTACTCAAGTAATGTCAGGTGGTTAGCTAACTAGTGAGCTACAGCACACCTATTGACATTTAGCTAATATTTATAGTCACACAAAACTTGTTTTAAAGACCACATTTTTTCTTTGCCCCTTACATTTTGCATACAGTTTTGTATGTAAGAGTCTCAGATTGATCGTGGCTTGGCCAGACTCCTTACATGCATGTTGTTTTACGAGGTCTAACGAATCCTCTCCCTCGAATCACCCTATGCAAGGCAGCGGCCTTTGTTGCCATCACTGCTGCCTACCACTTAGACCTAACACAGTTGAGTTCAATCTTTATTGTACTCACCAGGTCCTGGTACCGAGCGTGGTCCCTTTCGGATGCAAGGATGAAGAGGGTTCCCGGTTTCATAGTCAATGGGCTCAAGTTGGTTGTAGATAACATTGGCACCAGTCGTAAAAGATCTTGTACAAAAACTAGTCTTAATTCTAAATGATCCAAGTCTACCACTTGATTATAATTTAAATTAAAAAGTAAGTTTATTGGTGTTACATGAGACGCTGTGTGAGAACAGCTATCTCTAGTTCTTTTTTTTTTTTTAAACAAGACTTAAAAAGGTTGATATCTAGCATTTATACATTCATCATAGTATAAGCTATCAATCTTCCAGTGAAACACTTCTCTGTGATATACTGCCTGAGCAGTAAAAAGCCGACACCCTGTTCGTAGGCCGAGTAACCACAGAGCGCCCGATGCCTTCCCCTAAGGCGTCAAAGCGATCAAGTGTCTGAGGTGTCCAAATGACCCACGGGCATTTATACTACACTCAAGCAGAAACAGTCCATCTGCTTAAACCATGTAGTTCTTTCTTATTTGGAAGAATTGCTGCTGGCCTGGTAGCTTGGGCCTGCGTGACCTCCTTGTGGCTCCATCATGACCTCCTCGTGGCCCCCGCGTGGCCTCTCTCTTACACAGGAAGCTCTTACTTTCCACCCCACACGTAAGCGATGGTTTCTTGCAAAATAGCTTTACATTAGTTGTTACACATAATGCTAGACAATGGTTTCCTGGCCAGCAGCTTCACACACCACTCTACACACACATTTCTGTATAGCCATGGGTCAACATAGGTTAATAACAAAGTATATATGGTATTATAAAAGTTTATCTATAACATGCATATTTTTCACAACAATGTTTAAACAGGTCTTATAAAGACTCCTGTCCTGGAATGACACAGCACTCTCTCCAAGCCATCTTGATACATGAATCAATCAAAAAGGGCATCCACAGAGTTTTATGTGGGCTACATACTACAAACAGTTGGTACATGTAAAATGTGTAGTAGTTATTTTGTGCAGAATAAAAGTCTTGGATTTGTGTTTTTTAAGTCCTCCTGGACACTACATTTACTGGCTATAAGACAGATAGATGCTCCCGCTTGTGTCTTCATGACTATTCATAAATGTTAAGAAGTATAAGTTCACTGAAGACACTGGTTAAGGATTTCATACTGTTTCTCATAGTGACGCGAATAATCATTAGAGCAGTCTTCAGCACAATTCTATCTACTTGTTTTACATTCAGGTAAAATGTACAGCAAAGGCTGCAAGCTTTTTTTCTGTAGATACTGTTGCTTCAGTTCTAAGACAGTGTTTAATAGCTCAAACCTAACTTGTTAGTTCCCTTTAAAACCAGTCAGAGTAATGTCCCATTCACTGACAGTTCCATACCAAACCAGGTCAGAGTATTGATTAGTTACCATAGACATGATTATTAATCCCACCTGTTCACAATTATCTCACCTACCTACAAAGTTCAGCCACTTTGTGAAGTCTTGCCACCATCATAGTGCATTACTAAGACTTGTATAGGTCGCTGGTATTTTGGTTTCGGATTTTCCTAGTTGTTTTTGAGCATTCACCTGTTTCACATTTAGGATCTACACACTTGCAAAATAAACTTGGATCCTCCAGCAATCTTCCTGCCTTTTTTGTTACAAATAACAAGACAAGCCTTTACATTATAATAATTTTTAGCATTAGATTGCCTATTAGCGCTGCTTCTTCAGTTCATAGAAAGCAGCAGAAATTGAGAAATTTTAGGCAGAAGGTGAATCAGAAGCATTTTATTGAACCAAATAAAACACAATGTAGATTCTCAATTCTCACAGCACTTGGCATGTTTACCTGTCTAGTCATTAGCAAACAGGATGGGCTTCTGCGGGGGTGCAATAACTAACTTGGCATAGCAATAATAAAAAAAGATTGGTAACACTTTACTGTAGGGCAGGTATCAGAAGGCTACATGACACCTACATAAGCCGTTCATGACAACTGACATAAACCGACATAAACATTTATAAACTCTTATTCCAATAGGTGTCAGTTGTTATAAAGGCTGCTTTTGTCAACTTTAATGTCAAGTGACATAGATTTTTGGTGACATTAGGTTGTGTCATGACACTTTCTGGAAGGAAATGACATAGATTTTTGGTGACATTAGGTTGTGGCATGAAACTTCCTGTGGTGGTCTCTTTCCATTGATGTACATAACAGAGTTATGTATATTTTATTTGGCCCTTAAGTAAAGTGAGTTTCATTTTGATGTTTATAAGAGTTTTATTAATCCTTATGCCAACGCCATGACACTGTAATGACATTTATGTATATTTTCTTTGGCCTTTAACCCTTTGAAGTCAGAGTTCTATTCTATAATTTTGTTGCACATTATACATTTATTTTTATATTTTTATTTTTACTTAAGAATAGAAAATATCATATATTTATTTTGACTCTAACAAACAACCTTTACCCCACATAATTGGTATAATCTTTTTCAACACAGCCTAATCTACATGTCTAACTATTTAATTTGCAGATTGAATGAACTACTTAGTAGCCAGTCTTCTAAATTCAAAGAAAAAACAGTAGAGGCACCTGTAGAAATTCACAATTCTTTACTAAAGAAATTTAACCAAAATTATTCAGACATAGTGGTCAATAAATAACAAACAGTTGTAAAACGTAACTCATAATGGACCTATTTACATAAAAACTCAAGTTTTAAGGAGTTTTTCACTCCTTATTCTCTATTAGTGTTTATCTGTGCCACTCCTTTGTCTGCTTATAAAATTAGTTCAAGCGAATGAAAAAGCATTTTTTGGCAAAAAGACATTTTTGGAAAAGAGGAGAGTTCAATCAAATGAGTTAAATTGGAAAATAAACCTTTGTTGTTAAGTAATTGTCGTCTATTTCGGTAAATAAATCGCTAATAACCACTTCTCTCTCAGTAGTTCCCACTGTCCGTGCAAGTTATCTCGGTAGCGCTCTTTGTTCAAACTTCCTGGTTGTATGATGGCAGGCACAGCTCTTATTTTGATTGGTCTACTGACTTTTCATAGATATGCATTGCCTTTTCAGCGTCTGCACTTTCGTCAGTTTTATTCCACTTGTTTCTACGTAAAAAAATTATTCAGATATAGCAAAAATAGCAAAGCATTATTATTAACTTCTTTTTAAAAAAAATGCATGCAAAATATCCCCTTTCGACCTATAGAGATATGGTCTCTATTGAAATTTTGAAATCTGCACTTTCAACAGCATTTCTACCTTTCTATAAGCTACACATGAAAATATAATTCATATGAAATTATAACATGCGTTTCGTTGTCGTCGACAAAAACTGCGTTCTAGAAGGGTTTATCATATTTTGTTATGGTATATATATATCGGGTGATAGTAGAAAATATTATGATTTTTCTAGATTCATCTCTACAGATCGTCACATGAATGTATTTAATATGTGAACGAGATGCCGGATCCAATCTGGAAGGTTCTGGCACAAATTAAGCGCAGGAGATACTACAGAACATCTTTTTGAAGTCCTCACTTTTGTTCAATTTTGCTACCAGCCTCACTTGGCAAGCAATGTCCCATCATCAGCATTATGTCACTCTGACACCAAAAAATATGCTGAGCTACAAAGTCAGTTGTCATAACGTGCTATGTCA
>JAOUQW010052120.1:0-15425 GCA_028565825.1 Olivaichthys viedmensis | reverse complement strand
TAAACCGTGCCTGAGTAAAATAAATATGTTGTTTATCGAAAGCGGCTTCGTGCATGTGTCCTCACCCCGGAACCAAATCGTGACACATAACATAACATTTCACTGCATGTACTGAATAATTCATAGTTACTGAGTAATATGCTTGAAGATAAATAACTGACTAACAAGCTAACATGGTTAATTGAATGAACTGTTTAAAAAAAATTATTTAGTCAAAAAGACTGACAATAGCAGACATCCACACTATCGAAAAAATTCAGTGTGAATTAAATATTATACCTGCTTTGAAAGATACAAAAAAAGTTATCCAAAGAAATAAAAAATCATTGGTGAACATACACACAAATATATGAATTCAATTAAATTTTATTTGTATAGTGCTTTTAACAAAAGACAAAGTCACAAAGCTGCTTTACAGAAATCCGGATAGATCCCAAATGAGCAAACCCGAGGCAACAGTGGCAGAAAAAAACTTCCTGAGACAACATGAAGGAAAAACCTTGAGAGGAACCAGCCTTAAAACTGAACCCGCCCTCTTTTGGGTGACACCCGACAGTAGGACTATAGGTCGTTACAGTCACATAAAGAAAAGGCAACAGTATTAAATGTGTTGAAAGGATACAGAATGTTTGGTAAGATCATATTGTGAATAGAAGTCATGGGATATGCATGGAAATCTTTCTGATTACAGCAGAAGTTTTATAGGATTCAGGTGAGATTATCCACTGAAACAGGGAGGTAAGTTTTGGGCATGAACTGGTTTTGGGAAATACAGGTCTTTAGGGTATTCAGGTGAGATTATCCACAGCAGCAGGAGGTGAGTCAATGCAGAAAGCTGAAGAAGCAAGGGGAGCTAAGCTGTAATAAAGCATCAGGATCAACCAGGCAGGTCCGGAAGGCGAGAGGAGTCACAGCAGGAGAAGTGTGTCAGGATCTGGCACCGGCATCACAATGGCAGCAGGAGTGCACGTACAACTCAACAGACAGAGAGAACAGCTTATTACCCAGAAAACATGCCCACATTGGCTCTCTATGGGCAAGATGCGGACAGTGTGGACATGGGCTAACCCATACAAATCCCAAACTGGCCCAATGTGGGTTTTCTGTGGGCAGCCCACACTTTGGCATGCCTGCATGAATCCCATGTGGAGCCACTGTGGGTAAGCCCACATTGGGCCAATAACTTTTTCCACTTGTATTAATAATGTCTACACAAACAGGTATCCACTAATTTACTTTTAAAAATGTTGTAAATAATTAACTTTTAAGTAACAACACAGTAACACTTCAGTCATTAGTAATGAGTTACCATGTGTTTCATGATGATCTGTAACTCTAGATGCTGGTTTATCATTTGATTCCCATGTAAGTAACATTACTAAAACTGCTTATTATCATCTGAGAAACATCGCCAAAATAAGAAATATACTAACCCTACATGACGCTGAGAAACTAGTGCATGCTTTCATAACCTCTAGATTGGATTATTGTAACGTGTTGCTGGCTGGCTGCCCTGCTGTTTCTTTGAGGAAGCTCCAGCTAGTACAGAGTTCGCATCCTTAATAGGAAAAGAAATTCCAAGCACATTACCCCAGTTCTATTCAAGCTACACTGGCTGCCTATTAAGTTCCACATAGACAAAAAGTCCTGCTTATGATATTTAAAGCTTTAAATGGTTTTAGCTCTGGTGTATCTTGCTGATCTTCTGAAGCAGTAAAGTCAATCCAGAGCGCTTCACTCAGCTGATACAGGTTTTTTTTATTAGGTTTTTCTTATATCGCCCCTAAACTCTGGAATAGTGCTCCAGAGAACGTTAGGAGTGCTAACTCTATAGGTGTTTTTAAATCCAGATTAAACACATACTTGTTTAATTTAGCCTATTCATAGCCATATCTTGTTAAATAGACTTTACATGATTCATGATTTATAGTCAATTCATTAGTGATAGTACATTGGTTCTTTAATGCGCTTGATCATAAATATTTAGTTTTGCACCGAGAGGGAGTTCATGACGGGGAGTTTGTGACAGCGTCAATCAAACCAGGGTGGAATATGAATATGATTTTTATTCCATTTCTTCCCAATTTAGTCATTGCCAATTCCAATTCCCACCAGCTAGTTCTCTCCTATCGCACAACAGCCAACAACCGGGGAGGGGGAAGGCTAACACGTGCTTACTCTGAGAAACATGAAGCCAATTTTCTCTTCCGTATGCATGAACTCACAGACTGGCTGGTGTCACTCTGATGACAGGAGAGAATGTGTATCCCTCCCACCCAGAGAGCATGGCCAATTATGGTCTTTTGGACTCCTGGCCACGGTCGGGATTCGAACTCGCGATTTCCAGACCATAGGGTGAACGCTTTTTTGTTGCGCTGCTCGGGAGCCTGTTAAGTACTCTTTAATACATTTTAATTCACCAGACAGTGCGGTACTGTAGCAAAAGTACCAAACAGGAATATATGGGCAGAGCAAACAGAATTGTCACCAAATTGACACAATACAGACAACCATCTTCATGAAAAAACCCCCCACTAGCTATATGGAATCTATTTTCTACCAGAAAGTACACCACATCATTCTTTAGTAGTAGTGTCTGCTAACATTCCAAATAACATTCAAATGCCAAGTGAAAGGTAAATTAGAACTTAAAACTGCATGGACATCAGCAGATTGGCTGGAGTGTTTCATCTGTGCCTTCCTTTTGAGACATTCCACTGCCTGGTGGCCTTCTTCCCCACATACAAAACAGTGATTACACAAGGTAATACCCTTTTCCACACAACTGGGGCAGCCATATTGTCTTGTTGTTCTTCTGGCCACAAACTTGGTTGGAGTGCACTGGCAATTGTGCTCTGGGGGTTTGTTTTTCAGGAGCTGAACCACTTTGGTCAGGGCATCGACTTGGGCACTCAGTTCCTGTATGGTTTTGTTTTTACTCTTTGCTTTGTTTCGGCATGCTTGTCAGCATCACTCTTAGACTCGAACTGGGCACTGTTAGCATATGTTATCTTTTGACGAGGAAAGTGGCCTAGCTGCCGCTGTCTCTCACTCTCGTCGCTGGATAAGTGACTTGAGATGAGCACTTGAGCTCATTACGAACGTCACTGTACTTGGGCAGAAGGCCCTGATGGATCGTTAGTAAGAACACATTCTGGACTGTGCGTGGCTCATACTCAATGTCTGTGAAAGCTTGCTTTGATGCAAACAAACTTTCTCTTTCAGTCCTATAATCCTATACAGGAATTGTTGGGGACTCTCACACTCATTCTGCTTGGTGCTCATCAACTCTTGAAATAACTCACTGCCACTGTTTTCACTCAGCGTTCATCACTTTGGACATCTTTGAGGTTATTATACATAAGTAGATTAATTGTTTCTAGTGGTAAGGTTTTGTAGTTTCAAACTCTCACAGAAAGTCCCCCTGGACAGAGCCTTCCATGCATGTGTTTTTAAGTTTGAAGTTTTATATCAAACATTATTATAAGAAACAGCTTAATATAGCCCTGCTCACTAATTGTTTTGTCCGTGTTCTTTCAAAATACTACCACCTTATAGACAAAGCTAAAAAGCTTACCACTCAGTTGAGGGCTGACCACGTCCAGTTACAAATGACAATTAGATGAGATTGGAAATAGACATGAAATCCACTCTGTATGTTTATTATGGCAAAGTAGTGAATACAATTTGCAATATATATTAGGAAGCAATAAAATAATAATAATCTAGGCTTCAAACCCCCATCATTTTGAGAATTTGTTTACCATGATCACTTTGGGTCAGTGGTGGCTCAGCGATTAAGGTTCTAGGATATTGCTTTGGAAGTTTGAGAGTTCAAGTCCCAGCATTGCCGAGCTGAAGCTGTTAGGCTCTTCATCAAGGCCCTTAACTATGGCTGACTCAGTGCTCAGATTGCAGCTTTCCTCCAAGCTGGGATATGCAAAGAAAAATATTTTTTTTGTACTGTAGTTGTGTGTTTAATGACAAACATAATGTTCAAAGGTGATAATATAAAAGCTTTTGCATAGGATATGCTGTCTTACAAGCTTTCTGTTGATTTATATTTAGAGGCCTGTCGTCTGAATCACCTCACCACCCAATTGGAAGATTTAGAGACCGCCATTGAAGACACCATAAAGTATGCTCCACACAGAGAGGTGAGAAATAAGGTATGTATAGTTTGGGGTGTTTAAAAGTCAAATGTGTAAGTAATATTTAACTGTGGCGTACTGTTGATTACCACATACAAGAATTATGATGCGTCTCTCAGTACATAGAAAAGGCAAGAAAACGTGACTCCACACTTAAAATGGAAGCTTTCAGGGAGAGTGGAGGGACAGTAATAAAAGGTTTCAAATATTAAACCTTTTTTAAAACCTGTTTTGTGTTTAACTTTCTGGGAATGTCTTTCACATATTCCCACCCCTCCCTCTCCCTCACCAGGCACACAAACAACCTCACACATGAATTCATCCTTCACATACACACTCACAATATGTATATCACACACACACACACACACACACACACACACCTTTCCCCAATAGACACAATCTTACACAAAAAATTATCTTTTACAATACAGTTCAATCACACACACCTCCTTCCCTCAAAAGACATACAAACTCACACAAATTCGTTGTTCACATACTCCTTCCTTCAACAGACATTCATATTTAACCTACACACCTGTGGACCGGGGAACAGGCACGACATGCGCCACCAACACGCCCGAATTAGCTTCAGGTGCATCGGAGGTAGCGCGAGGCCTAGGGATCAGAAATCGGTGCATTATAAAAACTAATATACCGAACACAAGGCAAGCAGCCCAACCCTTGTCCCTATACAAAATAAGAATTAAATTAGTACATGCTAGCAGCAGCTTCCTTCGTGTTTGTTACCTAGAAGCAAAGCACCTAGCTGTCTCTCTTTCCTCACACAATACAAAAAGAACAATAGCCAAATGTAATAATGTCAATTTAAGCAATTAATTGAAAAATTAGAGTCAAATAAATCAGATAAGCAAGTGTCTCTGCAAAGCAGTTTGTGGTTTCACTACAGTTAGTTACAGGTTGTGTACTAGCTCAGGTATGAGTGAGACTCGTAGAGAAGCAACAGTGAGCTCTATTTCGTCTCGAGACTTTGTGTTGCACAACCAACCAATCAAAAAAGAGAAAAGTATATTTGATTCAACAGGGCATTTTTATAATTGGCCAAGCTGAAGGTGGCTTGGAAATATTTTTTCATTTATTTAATTTGTAAGTAAAGTAGAGTAGAGGGGGCAGGAGGAAGATCCCCTCTAGCACCCAAATCCGGCCACAATAGGAATCACATTGCTTCTATCCAAATCATGCGTATTTTAGTATAAAGACCTACAGCACAAACCTAGACAATCATCCTCCTGAAGTACCACACTTCTTAAAGACCTGAAATCAAAATCGTCTTTTTTTACCTTCTTAGTTCATGTGCAGGATTTTTCTGTAATCAAAATGCAATGACTTTTGTCTTTAAATTCTAATTAATTCTGAACCTTTGTTTTAATTCTAAATCTTTATCTAACACTCCTGGCAGTGTCAGAGAGAGAGAGAAAAGAGAATGAGAGAGTTACCAGCTGCAGCTATGAGCAGGGGGTAAAGAGAAGCTTTAGATGTTAATTGAGATAAATGTAGAATTGTGGATATAAGGCCATCAGGGGCTGTGTCACACAGAGAAAGTGGAAGTGAGAGACAGAGAGAAGGAGGAAGAAGGAGAGATGAGAAATAAACTTGCAAGCAGAGTATAGACCAGCTCAACAGGCATGTGAGAGTGTGTCATACTGCTCTCTATAGCTGATGAGACTGATGAAGCTCAGTGGTAATGATAATCTGAGTGGTGGTAGGAGGCTGCCACCAACAGCACTGACACTGTGACTCTCTGTTCACCTCACACTCAACCAGCACTTTCCCAAAAGGTACTCCAAATCAATACACTCCATATTAAATCAGACACTGTCAGAGCTTATAAACCTTCTTCATTATTTCAGTAGCATTAATCGGAGATGGGGTGACGCTATCCAATCGCAGGAGTCTTATACCTCATGTGTATTGGAGTGTGCAGTTAGAGCTCTCCTTCAGGCATGGACTGCTATGACGTTACATGAGCAGCAGTTCGGAGTGGTCCATAAAAAATGGGGCAAAAATATAGATGGGACTTCTAAAATCTGATATACTTATGAAAGAAAACATTGGGTGTGCATGCATGAGTGTGGGGAATAAGTAAGAAAAAAAAAAAAAAGGTTTTCAGACCAAGCCTAAGTTCATTTTTTCCATATGTGTTTTCTTTCATACTCTGTTATGGCTGTACCTAGTAAAATATAATTTTTTTCACTGACACTTTGACAAGTGTATTGTAGGAGGGATATAAGCAAACACCACTAAGAACATATACATTTATAATTCTAAAATGTCCTCCCCTTATTCACTCCAGCTGTTTTTCTCTTCTTTCTCTGCAGGACAGTAACGGTGTAATCATACTGAAGCTGCAGAAATAAGAAACCGCATCAGCTCAGTGGAAGTGCCTTACTAATTGACAAAACCAGGGGTCAGTGAAGGGTTAGGAACACTGTTATCCAATTACCCTCAACAACACATCTGTCAGCAATGAAGAGATTACTAAATGAAGTTGCGTCCATGTTCGCATGTGTGTTTCTGCATGCACTCAAAATGATAACTTGTAAATAAGGCAATTTGCATGGTAACACATCCTTCTCGTTCTGAACACAAGAGGTAAATTAGCAAAACTTTTTAGCAAATGGGCCCATTGAAGGAGTAGACAGATTATTCACTCACTGATGTGCAGCACAGCAGAACACACTTGTGTCTGACAAATGCTGAAAAGCTTCATGATTTTAGCTTTTTATGGTGTATTCAGTTTCAATTGTGTATTGACAACCCCTCATAAGATGTTGTCATTAGAGACTGAAAAAAAGCAAAAGAGAGTGAAAGAGTGCTGGCGCAGGATTTGGGAGAATCAGTGTCCAAACCAGTTGCACTGCATGCTAAATATATTTAGCACAAACTGATTTCAAGTCATTTTACCTCAGATTAGTGCTTTTAAATATCTCTTGTCTCAGAGATGCTTGAGCAGAGTACTGGTTTGAGTGACTGATGTCCTGGATATTTTATTTCCTTTTTATGATTTTTGCTCTATTTTTCTCTCAATTAAGTCATTACCAGCTTCCACCCACTAGATAGTTCTCGCCCATTACATGACAGCTACCATTCTGGGAGCTAACGTATGTGTCATGGTGGTGCACACACACACACACACACACACACACAGGTTTGGGTTAGGGTTAGGATGCAAGTGCTAGGTTTATTTACAGTGCAATACAAACAAATATACATAAAGGGCAAGGCAGAAATCGAGTCGAGGTATAGGCAATGGTCAGGCGATCGGCAAACAGGGTAACAAAGGCAGAGACAGAATCGGAATCACAGGCAGAGGTCATTAACGGGATAACCACGCAGAGTAACTGGCTTAGTAACGTCGCTAGAAAACTAGGAGCGAGACTTTGCCGTGTGCATGTGTAAAGTCCAGGTATTTACTGTATGTGTGTGGTGTAATGGGAAGCAGGTGTCTGTGATTAGTGATCAGGTGAGCAGTAAAGCAGGTCAGGTGATGTGTCATGTGGTGCGGGAGTGACTGGAAGATTCTGGGAGATGTAGTGTGTGTTCCTTGGCAGATGCTGGCAGATACGTGACTGTATGTTTCCTCCAAGACATGTAAATCCAGTTGCTGCATCTTTTCGTACTGCTGCTCATGTAACATCACAGTAGAGTTGAACGCGCTTGGAGGAGAGCATTAACTGCCCTATTCTGTATAAATTAGACTGTGAAAACAGACACCTGTGATTGGCTTTTGTCACTCTGGTGCATAGGCGAGACAGGAATGCCATCCCTCCCACCCAGAAAGCAGGGCCAATTATGCTCTCTTGGTACTCCCAGCCACAGATAGCTATGGCATCATCATGCCATAGGGCATCATATGGCATCTGCCACTCTGATTTTCTCTGTGTCTCTGAGAAATCACACACAAATTTGAGTCTTAAACTTAATCTTAACTCTTAAACCTTAATGAAACTTTGACTGACTCTGGTCAGCACCATACCAAGTAGAACATTTTATCTGAGATGGTCCCTTGAAAAGCTGATGCTAAATAAGACAGGCGATGGATTGATTTAATGCCTAAGCCTTGCATTAAGAGTGAAGTGCTCTTGCCCAGCTTTAGACACACATGCTGGCTGTGACGTCTGATTGTAATGTATTGTGTCATGTTGTCAGAGGCGCAATTATTCTGGCAGTTCTTCCGTACTTCTGGAGGATGTCGATCCTTCAGCGATTTAATGAAAAGCAGGTCCTTGGCACCTTGTGCGACAGATAAATGATTCCCCTGGATAGACGTGTAAATTTCAGATCTCCTCTCTCAGATGACCCAGGTGAAGCAGGCCTATCCTTATCCAGTCTTCAGTAAAGCTCAGACAGGGAACAAGTCAGTAGGCAGAAGGACATGAAGCTAATTGTCATTAAAAAAATGATTTTACAACTAGACTGACTTATTAGGCCAATACATCAAACTAGTTCCCCAATGGATATACATCATTGCATGATCACAACATATTGAACATACTCGAGAGGCCTGACTGATGATACTTATACCTGTAGCCAAGTGGTGTATTTAATGCACCTAGTCCACTAAAGAGGCTCTGTCGCTTTAAGAGAGGGCTGTCTGAGTGTTGAGCTGGGTAGAGTTTTGGTGTGACCACGGCTTTAGGCGCGCATGCGAATTGAACCAATTGGGAGAGAGTGGCTCGGCAAGATGAGCATGTGAGCTGTGACTGGGGTTCCAGTGCCTCGAGTGTTTATTGGAATAAAAGTTCAGATTTATTTGTTTGCACATTGTTGATAAATCCCAATTAGTACTGTGAAATATTCACAAAATGATATTGTAATCGTTATGTAAAAGGGTTTATTGATTATTGTTGTAGAGATTCAGAGTTTATATGTAGCACACAGTGTTTTAAAAACTGTCTTAAATTAGTATATCTGACTGTGTGCCATGTGTGAGTTCTGTTTCTCTGTAGTAAATACTCCTGTTGTACAGTACATGTAAAAGTATTGTGAAAAGTGGTTAATGGTGTTTGTTGTCTTTCTTTTCATTGAAACAGAGACCACTACCGTATATTATTGGGTTATTTTATTAGGTTAAAGAACCCTAAAAATATTTTTGTGTTCAGTGTGTTTTAATTGCCCCCAGCTACATAACTTAAACTATTTCTCTAATTGATATGCATCATTGGATGATCACATCATACCGCATGCACTCAAAGTGTCTGACTGATGAAGCAAATACCTTAAACTATTTCTCCAATGGATATTGAACAGTATGTGATTACAGCACACTGTATGTACTTACGGACCTGAAGACTGTCACAACAGCACAAGCTCTGACCCCTCCCCACCACCAGAGGTTGCATTCACCAGAATTCTGACTCACTCCACTAATCATCCTGGTTCACTTCCTGTTTCCAACACTTATAAACCCAATGCATTCATCACATCATTACGAAGTCTTGCCAATCTCACGTTGTGTAAGTTCTGAGCATTATCTATACTGATCATCCTTGCCATGTTTGACCCTTTGCCGCGTTTTTTGACTTATCCTTTTGGATTATCATCTGGACTGTTATCCTCTGGATGGGCCTCTGCCTGTGTTATGACCTCTCTCTGCCTTAACAATTACTAATACTGGATTGTGTTTTGACCTCTGCCTGTTTAACAATTACGAGTACTGGATTTTGTTTTACAATAAACCTTTTGCACATGGATCCTCAACATTTCCTAGAGTATTGTTACAGAAGGCTTCACCTTCTAACGTGGATCCAGCAGAGGTTCAGGTCCTGCAATCGGCTGTCACCTCTCAAGGACAGCTTCTAGGAGCTCATTCCCAACAGCTCCAGCAAATTGCAACCAAATCAGAACTTATCCGCGTTTGTTGGAACAATGTGACGGCAACCATGAGTAATCCCACACAAACGGTGAACCCTGAAATGCCGGTACACAAATTGCGTATAGCCTTACCTGAAAAGTATGACGGATCTCCGGGCAAGGGCTTCATTATGCAATGCGCTCTGCTCTTTGCTAGCTCTCCTGAACTGTATACTAGGGACATCGATAGAATCTCCCTAGTGATCTCGTTGCTCACTGGAAGAGCACTGGACTGCGCTACCACACTCTATCACACCCAGGCAGCTCTTTAACAAACCTTTCAGCAATTTAAACATGACTTTCGAGAGTTGTTTGACCATCCAATTTCTGGAAGAGATGCAGATGAGCAGCTGCTGTCATTAAAACAAGGAAAGCTTACTGCAGCTGATTATGCACTCACTTTCCGCACGCTAGCAGTGAAGTGTGGCTGGAATTTGAAAATGTAATCTCCAGACAGAGCTCGCACGTAAAGATGAAGAGCTCTTTCTATAGTAGAAAACCAGAAATGTACCGTACCAGTTTGTCTCTCATAGTGTTCCATTTCTAAATATTTTCCAGCCCTCATCGACTCCGGAGTGGCTGGAAACTTCCTGGATGAGGAAGTAGCTAAGCAGCTGAAAATTCCCCTAGTCCTCATGAAAAGCCCACTAAGTATCCGTGCCCTTGATGGTGGGCCCATGGAAGAAGGAAAGGTCTCCACCACCATACCTCTGATGATATGCTCAGGACTCCTGGACACCGAGTCAATCTCATTCATGACCACAAAATTCCGAAACAAGTACTGGGCTTTCCATGGCTAGCCTCCCACAATCCGTCTATTTCCTGGATTGATGGGGAACTCACCGTATGGGGAACTCACCGTATGGGGACCTCAATTGTCACGATATATGCATCTCCCTTCCTTGTTATGCAACCCAAATCAAAAGCCCTGAAACAGAAAGTCCAAATCTCCACACCTTACCTCAACCTAGCAGAGGTCTTCAGACCCTGGGATTGTGCCATCGATCTTGTGCCAATGACATCTCCACCCCATAGTAGGGTCTATCCTCTATCAGTCCCTGAGACCCAGGCAATGGGGGATTATGTCAAAGAGGCATTAGGCCATCCACTTCCCCTGCTGCAGCAAGGTTTTTCTTCATTGAGAAGAAAATCCCTTCATCGATTATAGGGGACAGTACCATATATAATGGTAAAATACTAATATCCATTACCTCTGCGTTAGAACAGGTCAGAGGGGCGTGCATCTTCACTAAGCTTGATCTTCGCAGCGCCTATAACCTTATCAGGATAAGGGAAGGGGATGAGTGGAAGACAGAATACATCATGACCTCAGGCCACTATGAATATTTGGTCATGTCATATGGACTGGTAAATGCCTCCTCGATATTCCAAGCACTGGTCAGTGAAGTACTCAGAGAATGTCTCAACAAGTTTGTTATCGTCTACATCGACGACATCCTCATCTTCTCTTCTTCAGAGCAAGAACATGTAAAGCACATGCATTTAGTGCTGGAAAAACTACTGGAGAACTGTCTCTACATTAAACTCGAGAAATGTGAGTTTTACAAGGCTTCTTGACACCCAGGGAGTGAAAATGGGCAAGTCCAAAGTGAAAGCGCCAGACTTCCTGGTCACAACCAAAGGATGTAAAGGAACTACAAAGATTCCTCAAACTTATATTGCCGATCCTTCATGGTTTCAGCACTGTTGCTGCACTTCTTACTTCACAGCTCAAGGGAAAACCCAAAACACTAAAATGGAATGAATCAGCGATCAAAGAATTCCAAGCTCTGAAGGACCGGTTACAAGTGCCCCAATCGTCCGTCACCCTGACCCCTCATTACCGTTCGTGGTAGAGGTTGACGCCTCAGAGAGCGGAGTTGGGGCCGTGCTTTCACAACGCCAGGGAACCTCTCCAAAACTACCCCATGTGCCTTTTACTCAAGGAAACTCAATCAGGCAGAACGTAACTATGATGTGGGTAACCAGGAATTGTTGGCCATGAAAGCAGCCATGGAAGAGTGGAGACACTGGTTAGAGGGAGCAAATCACCCCTCTCTCATTCTCATTGATCACCGGAATCTTGAATATGTCAAATCAGCCAAAAGACTAAGCCCTCGTCATGCCCATTGGGCCCTGTTCTTCACTAGATTCAAGTTTTCCCTGACCTATACACAGGCTCAAGAAACACCAAAGCAGATGCTCTATCCAGGTTATATGAGGGGAGTCATGAACCACACAGCAGTATGTTCATCTTCAACACCTTCCCACAGGTCTTCTTGAGCCATTACCTATACCTCATCGTCCATGGTCCCATATCTCTCTGGATTTCATCACAGATATACCTGAATCGCAAAATCATACCACCATCTTAGTCATAATTGATTGCTTCTCAAAAGCATGCAGGATGGTACCACTACCCAAACTCCCCACAACCATGGAAACCGCAGAAACAGTGTTTAAAGAAATGTTCCTTTACTATAAACTCCCCGAGGACATTATATTGGACAGAGGGGTTCAGTTCACGTCCCAAGTCTGGAAGGCTTTCTGTAAAAAACTCAACATCAATGTCAGTCTATCATCTGGTTATCACCCTCAATCAAACTGACAAGTAGAAAGATTGAAGAAGAAATAGGAAGGTTCCTTCGCTCATAGTGCGCTACCAACCAACGGGATTGGAGCCGTTACTTGCCCTGGGCAGAGTATGCCCAGAATTCTCTCACTCACTCCTCCACAGGACTCAACCCCTTTCAGTGCATGTTGGGATATCAGCTACCTCTCTTTCCCTGGTCAGACGAACCATCAGAAATCCCCTCAGTGGATGACTGGATGAGGAGAAGCAGACAAACCTGAGAGGCAGCATATGTTTGGCTACAACAAGCCATACGAAGACAGAAGATACAAGCAGACCGACGGCGGAGACCTCATCCACAGCTTCATCCTGGGCAGATGGTCTGGCTGTCTACACAAGACTTGCGTTTGAGACTACCTTCATGAAAATGTACTGGTCACAAACACGATTACGAGTACTGGATTGTGTTTCACAATAAACCTTTTGCACATGAATCCTCAACCTTTCCCAGAGTCACCATTGTTACAAAGATATTTATACCACTTTTTGACGATGTTGTTTGTTTAGATTTCTGTTGTTAATTTTGATTTTAGAGTTTTATACTCATACCCCCTATCCTCCTCACGCTTGTGCATGTGAGTGACATTGGGAGAGGACAGTTCCTTTCTCTTTAATATCAGCAGCCCCAGATTGTAGTCTCTATATTTATGCAGCATGGCTTCTGATTGTGACATATAAAGTTAATGAGCCATACCCGAGGTGCCAACTCCAGTCTGTTCTGCAGATAGGAGTAGTTTTCCATGGGTTCAATTGTCCTTGTGGAGTCAGAGAGAGCAAGCAAACATACGCCGAAGTAAAAATCTTCAACAGCTTTGTTTAAAGATTATTAATAGGGATTCCAAAAAAAATACATCACAGGTAAAGATACTGATGGTAGAAATAATGGGAATATTTTCGAGTCTGTAAACCACACTTTTGAGGGAAGTTTTTTCAGTTGTTTAAATGATGTAATTGTTTGTGATGTCAAAAAAATTCAGGAGGTTAAACTCACCTTGCACAATGAGTAACCCTCATATAGATGGAACCTCCCCTGCATAAAGACACAAGACTTGTCTTTCACATGACCAAACACAAGCTGCCCGTCATGGCCTGGAACTGCACAGCAGAAAGAGACACATCATTGTGGCTTGTTACCATTACAATATGCAAACAATAGCCCACATATACGTACTTGAATTTAAAAATGCTGTATATTAGTGGGCAAATCAGCATGTTGCATAAAACTGTGAAAATGTATTGTGTATACTGTGAAATATCACCTTAATGGGAAAATATGTATTTTCAGGTTGATCAGAATATCTTTCAATACATTGCATTGCCATTGTGTGTGACTCAACTGTACACCACAATGTTTAAAACACTTTGGCATTATTTTCAAAATACATTTTTAAGCAGCCGAAAGCAACTGAGCATGCCTTACCCCCTAAATATTTAATAGCTTATATTTCAAACTTTCATTTGTAGATAAATACATCTTCATTGTGTTTCATGTGTTCTCAGACTAATGCGCCATGATGTATGAAGCAATATAACAATAAACTGGTGTGCTTTGCCCTGCAGCCATATGTGTCACACACCAACTAAAAAGACAAGTAGATTGTTGTTTAACCAATTTTCAGTGGTGCCTTAATAAATTACGAGTCTGCTAGATTGGCATCCTCATTTTACTCATTCATAACCTCTGCACTCCAGTTAATAGGTCCGGCTTTAAATATGACTGGTAATATCGATGCAATGTAGAAGGCATTAATGCACCTGTTGGCTATCATTAGCCTTTTTATTTGAAAAAAAAAAAAGGGTTTTGAAAAGAAGCATAAACCAGAAACACAGTAATCATATAGGCAGAAAATATTTTACCACCTGACCAGCCCCAGCCTGTGCAAATGTAACCTTGAATTCTGTCTGCTGAGATGTGCTTAGCCTTAAAACCTGCACTGTGATGAGACAGCAACTGAATAATTATGTCTGCTTCTCTAGGTGCTTTCCTTTTTTTTGTTGAGGATTGACAGATGGCACTAGGAAACAGTGGTGTTATTGTAACCATAGATTTTTTATTTTTTTAATACCACAATTAGTGAGCGTATTAACTCATCAGCATGTGCTTGTTTTCAAAAAACTTTTCAGGGTGGCGAAACAATTGGTGTAAAGATAAGTAAAATATTTGTTTTGTTAATTACATTGTTAATTACTTAAATTTAAAGTTTTTCAAGGCCATTTAAAACTCAACATAGGCTGTTTTGAACCAATATATTTATTGTTAAACTAAAAACACAGACCTAAGTTAACCTAAGATTCCTTGGTTTTACTGAAACTATTAGGGCTGTACCGATTTGATACCGAGTATTAGTATCAGGACCGATACCGACCTGAAAATCAGATTTTAAACATTCTGATCCAATCCACTGTCGTATTTTAAACTCTTGATGCATGTGAAGTTGACTGGCACAACAGAGATCTTTTACAAGAACACAACCTGTCCAAAAGCCTGTCGCCATTGCACTTCTGAATAACTGCAACAGAAGCTTGCAGAGAGTCAGCTTGAGGATGTCAGTATGGGGTTTGTATCGGGTATCGTCCGACACTCAGAGCTCCGATATCAGTATTGTATAAAAATAAATAAATAAATAAATGGGATTGGTGCATCCCTAGTAACTGTAGTATAAATATTTCACTAAAACACAAGCTGAGTAATGTCAGGCTTTTGGCTGGGAGGATGCAGGCGCGGGCTTAGGGTGAGAAGGCAGGTTTCTGAGAGCAACAAAGGATTA
>JAOUQW010052085.1:0-15429 GCA_028565825.1 Olivaichthys viedmensis | reverse complement strand
GTGCAGAAACATGTGCAGTTATCCTTAATGTACAGAAACATGTGCACACGTTATCCTTAACGTACAGAAACATGTGCAGTTATCCTTAATGTACAGAAACATGTGCACAAGTAATCATTCAATTATTTTGCAGTAATGCAAATTATTCTTTAAGTAGTCTTTAGGTATATGTACAATGTTGTAGTGGATAAATATATACATATATATGAATAAAGTGCAGTGCAATATGTAAACAACAGTATGTAAGTAATAAATTATGTCACAATACACTTCTCGTTGATATCGCGGGTATCTGGTCACTGACCAGATCCAACGAGTAGCTAAAAAAAAACATTTTAAAAATTAAGTGTTTTATTTTTGTAGATGTTAAATCAAAGTATCGTTGAATTATTATATTTTAATTGTGGTATTCACTGTTTTTCTGGCACTTTGTCAGCAAACCTAAACATCGCGATATGTATCGTGTATCAAGAAAATGTCTTCAAACATCACAATATTATATATTTCGCCATATCACCCATCTCTAAAAAGTACTCAAGTTAAAGATGTGCGATGTGGTGATCACGATAGCGCACATAAACGCCTGGTGCTGAGAAACAACTGGTAAAAAACGAACGCTAACTTTTTTGGATGTAGTATTAAACGTGTGGTTCAAATGAAAAAGCTAGTGGCTAGCTAGCTAGCCTCCAGGATAAGAGGTGTTAGGTTAACTCATTATGTTGCTAGAGTCTAAAGGTCATAGGTCGTAGACTACATGAAACGCCTGTTTGAACTTTACTGCAACAAATTCATTGTGTCCTTATTTTTAAAAAGGCTCCTCAGGCGTTTTGTGCTGTCATTTTTAAACAGTATTTTAATGTGAACAGCGGACTCGATGCAACGTTCTGATGTTGGCTAGCTAGTTTTGCTCATTTCCGGGTGGGCAACTGTAGGATGTCGCTTAAGAATTTTACAGGATCTGTTATAGCTTTAGGGTTCATAATTTTTTATTATGATTATGAACATCTACATGTTTTCTCATCATCTTAAAACATTAAAAAACCCTCAAAAGTTATCAGTCAAAAACTTTTCTCTATAATTGTAGCCCTGAGGTTAAATGATGTGGTTTAATCAGAAGCGCACACGGTGAAGTGCAATTAAATGTTCTTATTAATATTCTTCACATCGTTTCGCTTCATGACATGCTTTCATTACGTGCCAGTGCTCAGGATTTAGATTTTTTTTTTCCAGTCACTTCATGCCAGTAATTAAACAAGTTCCCACAGCGTGATTGATGTGAAGCAGCACTTTTTACAGAACCCCATGGTTCTGTTCTTCTTCACTGAAGTTCCACAGGTCTGGGCTGAATTTTGAATTTTGGGACAGCACACCTGAACATTTCCAGATGAGTTTATTTAAACCTGTCCTCGTTCAAATGTGGAAGTTGTTCTGCTTTCAGTAGCAGTTGTCACACTTAGGGCAGTCCAGCCCGCTGCATCCATTGAAAGGTGAAGTATTCTGTCACACTTAGGCTGGCTGGGAGGATGCAAGTGCAGGCTCTCAATTCGGCGGCACGAGTCAGCCATCAGACAGAATCAGAGTGTTTGGCAATCTCGGGGTCTGGGGACAGGCGTGGGGTCGAGCGATCGGCTTACTGGGTTTCGGAGGAGAAGACAGGTTCGGGAGTCGATATATCCGGTCGGGGGTCAAACACGGGAAGGCAGTCCGGTAATCGCTTGGTACGTCTGTAATCATAGGAGCAATACTTCGCTCTGAAGTGACTGGGGAGGAGGTTTATGTAGAGGGAGTGTAAGGGCGTGCAGGTGAGGGTAGTGAAGATGATTGCAGGTAAGTGCTTGTGACAGGTGACTGAGAGAAGTCGGGAGAAGTGGAACGCGGAAGTGCGCGTGCTCTCTCACTGTCACGTGCGCGGCGGTCGCCACGGCCGCCACGCGCTTGTGTTTATGTTTAGTTGTCCTTGTCATGTGAGTTCTGTTAAATGTCCCCAGCTGTTCCTCGTTTGTCTCCCCTTGATTACTAAGTGTTTAAATACCCGCTTGTTTCCGTCCTGTGTTGTCTCTCAATGTTTGTGTGCAATCACGCCTGTCGCGGCGTGTGTTTTGTTTTGTCTCACCCGGTCTTTCTTATCAACAATAAATATGTTTAAATCAAAGAGAAGCCTCGCGCTTATCTCTGCACACCCACGCAAACATTCCGTGACACTCGCTGCGTATGTTCTGCCTCAGCGGAGGATCATGAGGATTGTGATCCATGTCCACCGACGTGGATGTGACAGCAGTTTTGTAATAAAAGTGAATTAATTAGAATAAAGGAAGCTGTTAAACTAGACCTTAAAGTGTCGTTTTAAACCATTAAAACTAATCTGTGTTGAATTATAAATTGTTTAATATGTTTTTAATGCCCAAGAAAGGACTAAAAATGGCCCAGGCGCATCTCTACACCTTCACGATCATATGCATGAATATGTCCTTAATTTGACCCTGTGTGTGAACCTCAGGCTTCTTAAACGACTAAGAAAAGATTCAAATTACACTGTAATTACATTTAGCATTGACCGCTAACACAACTTCAACATCACATGCATCTCAAGTCATCAACTCTAAAAGCTGCTGGAAAATTTCGACTTCTTATTTACACACTGAGTACTAATTTTTGCATGTGTAGTGATTTAGAAAGAATAATTGTGTTAATGACGTCAGGTGTAAAGTCGGGGGAGGAAACAATATTTAAATGAGACTTTTGCGTGCGCTAATTGTTCTCAATAGCTGTGATGAGTTCCGAGCACTAAGAGACTCTCGGAGGAGTGAAACTGAAACTCAAATATAACACTGATTTAAGGCAGTGAGACGCGTCGAAAAACTGTTCAAAATATGACATGACCCTAAAATAAAGTAGTGTAGACATGTGTGTGTTCTGTCAAAAAGGTAAATGTGAATGAAAACCTTTTCAAAGGCTCCGTTTAAATGCTGTCAATCTCGAAGGTGTGAACGCACGGCGAATGTCTAATATGAAACGAACTTTACTGAAGCAATAATGAGTCATAATTTTGAGAAACTTTGTGATTGTTTTGAGACACTACTGCGTAATTTAGATAAACTTTCCTATTATTTAGACTTAGTAAATGGTATAATTTGTCTTTAACCAGTGAAAACCTCTAATTGTCTGATTTTAAAATGCCCATTTGTTTTACGGTAGTTGTGCTACTCCAGCAGTTACGGTTTTTTTGACACTCCATGTGATAAATATTTGGAGGAATTTTCCGCCTCTTTTATGCAAATTTTCTTTATGTCCACAGGGTATCGTCTTAATCTTCTCTCCTTAATCATGTCATCATCAGGATTTTTGAATAATGATAGTTGATGGAAATACAAGATTCATTTTCATTCATTCTTTTTTACATTTTGCAGACTTTTACGGAAACTCGCTTAAAATTTGCTAAACGTTTGAATGGAAACCCAGCTCTTGAAAACCACATAGCCTGGCTAGTGGAAATTAATATTATTGTAATGTGAGTGATCAAAGAAAAGCTACTTATAAAGTGAATAACAAGGTTTCAGCATTAAACATCCAGTAAGACTATGGTAAAACCAATGAAACCTGAAGAATTATGCGTTATAGGATGAAATACAGAAATACAGTGATCTGGTCTCGTACACTGTAGAAAATATACAAGAACTTCCACTTATATTATTCTACGCTGACATGAGGATACAAACCTCCAAGATGGCGGCAGACATGCCTTCAGAAACCGAGGAGTTGACCACGGTGAAAGATTTCTGCATGGCAGCATGCAGTTCCTCCTGACTTCTTTCTGCGGCTAAAAATACACCGGCAGATCTACAAACACACACACACAGAAGTTTGGAAAGTTTTGGAAAGGAGCAGTACAGCAGACAGAACAAAGGTACAGCAGCACACGTGGGTCTCTACGGATTTGAAATAAAAAAGGTTTCTTATCATTTTCCACACAATCTTCCAATTCTTTCTCTGCTAAGATGCCGGTCCGATAGCATGACATCCTCCATACATTATACCAAGTTTGTTTACATTTTCACTTTCACGAAAGAAGAGTGTTTATAGAGATAAGTTAGCACACTCGAATAACAAGTGTGTGTGTGTATGTGTGTGTGAGGGCCCAATCCATGCAGACAATTCTTGCAGAATTTGCGGAAGAGATAAAGAGCTGAGCCTCTGAAGAAAATATAAGAAGAAGAGGGGTGCAAAGATGAAAGAGGAGGGGGTGAAGAATTGGAGCTTTACCTTGTCACACACTGTTCGACTTCTGCGCTAAACACAGGGTCGATCTGAAAAAAAAAAAACTGAGTAAAAATAAAGTTTTAAAGTACCACCTTTTCATTGTCAATGTCTGATATTGGCTTATTTATGTACTGTATGTTTCCTAGAATAATTTTATGTCATGTTTCCAGATTCCCTAGTTTCGGTTTATTGCAAAGCCCTATCTGGACAGGATTATTTTTTTAAGACAATGTCTGTAATAAAATATTTGCACGTCTCCTCTGTGATAAAACTCTTTTATCCGGACGGCTATAAATGAAGACGGGGACGAGTGAGTTTCTGACTCCTCTTTAATGAACCAGGATGTTTGGGTCGCTGCACATTGTGATGTGTTCAACATTATTGGATGATGAATTGATTTCTAGAACACTACAATCATGATGTTGTGGCATATGTTAATATAAAGTGAGGTTTTATACCGGCTGGAGCCGTTCATGGTTTTATTTAATCAGCTTGCAGGATCGCGCTCTTTCTTTTCAGAACCTTTATTTTCTTTTTCTTTACTAACGAACTCCAGTAAAGACAGTGGAGAGAGAAAGTGAAAGCAGCTCCATGTTTTAAAGACTCTTCTAGACCATCTGTCATTTTGTGATTGATTCATCCGTGGGCAAAGACGACTAAAATAAGCGAGTAACAGTGGCCAAAATACTGTTTTTTTCCCCAACGCAAGAGGCGACATGTGCCTGTAAAATCTGAGATGTCTATCCGGACTGGACTAAAATGATCAGACCAGCGTTGAGTTTGTTTGGGCTGGAATTTTCTCAGGGGAGGAGGGGAAAAAAACACACACATTGCTGATCCGGACAGAAATAAAATCACAGAGTAGCACCTGCAAATGATGGAATTACCCCACCTCAAAGTCAAAGTCAAAGTTCTTTATTTGTCATTTGCACAGCTCACACAGGGTTTACTGACATTGAAATTCTTGGGGTAGCTCTGCTAACATATAATAAACATATATAATCTTTAGCATTCTATTCTATTCTAAAGTGACGAGTGATACGAGTAGCAGCATTAAGACATGGCAGATTATGACTGAATGACTGAACTGGGAAGTGGTAACTATTCCAGTGTGTTTATTTAATGTTTAGTAGTCTGATGATTTGGGGATAAAAACTGTTCTTGTGTCTATTTGTGCGTGTCTGGTTTGTATGATGAAGTAAATCTAAATCTAAATGTAAACCAGATGTAAATCTAATCCCGTTTGAATAGGGCTCTAGTCCCATTTGGTGTCTGGTTTTGACCTTTACTTACCTGTTTTATGGATTATAATATTAGATCTACCCAGGGGTCAAGTTAGTTGTAAAACAATTCCAAGGGGAATAGTGGGTTCGAACCATGAGGGGCTAGCTTGCAGGAAAAACTCATACAAACCAGGAAGTTAGTTGTTAGTTACCTAATGTAATAGCCTAACAACAGCACACCAGATTCCACTTGTTTAATCAATTCATCTTGGTCTTCCAACGAGTATTATGTGTGGCTAATATTAGGCTGGTATGAAAACCTGCAGCCATACCGACTGTTTGCAGATAAGATTGAACTCTGGATATCTTTTGCTGGATAGACACTATACAGTTACCAGTTTGCTTCTTCTGACCTTTACAACATTGTTAGATCACTGTTTAAGGCAAATTATCTTCCATTGAGCTCCAAATTAAGGCACAGTGGACCTGCCACATTTGTTAGCCAATGGTAAACGTAACATAAGGTTATCCTGTGATGGTAATTAAGGTGAATGTAAGATTTGGTCGGGCTTATAAACCATAGCTCCTTACAGAGGCTGAGGCTTTGTGAAATGATTTCTGTAATACCCAAATTACAGCCTCTGGACAAGACATGGTTACATACTGATCATCATTTTCAACATGTTGTTAGCCTGCAGGAAAAAGGCATTAGGAAATCCTGTCAAAATTCAGAGATTAGGGTCAAGGAAGGGTTGTTTCTCCATCTGATTAATTGCGTCGAGGCCTTTGCATGCACACTACCAGTCAAAAGTTTGGACACTAGATTGAATATATATTTTTCATTGACTTAATGACATTTTGATAAAGGCTTATGATTGAAATTAGTGACGTTTATGCCCATGTCTACATTTATTTCTGAATCAAAATGTACTTTTTAAGAAGTATTTTTTACTTAAAATTTAATTGAATAGTTTTCATTTAGAACGTTAGGAGAAGCAGAACAACAAGTGGTTCAGCCTATTTGGGAAGTTTAAGAAAAGCCTCCTGGGTGAAGCTGGTTGAGAAGATGTAGAGACTGTGCATAGCTTCATCAGGAACACTGTTAAGAATTTCCGATATAGAAAATAGTTTGGATTTTTTATATAAAATTTTATTGCTCCTGGATAGACTTATAAGCAGCTTTATCTGCCATTCTTTCGCTGTTTTGAAACAAAAATTGTGTTCGATCACAATGTCTTCTGGGTAAATTGTGCACCTGAAGTCTACAGTAATGTTCACAATGTTGATTCCTTATAAAACAAACTTCACTTGAGTTGGTAAAGTAATGGAACGACAAATGGAGAGAGAAGTTGACGAGGGTGTGTTAAAAACAGTATAGGAACATATTGGACTCTATCAGCAGGGTGGGATCAATATGCGAGTATCAGGAGGTGTGTAAAATCAATGTTCAGGAGAATCGTTCATGTTCTAATGCTGTTAAATCTTCTAGAAACCGTGAGGTGAAAGACCAGTCTAGGACAAGCGCCGAGCACTGGGTGGTATTTTCATATGAGAAACAAGCTGAGATACTGAGGTTGAGTCGATCACAGATGAAATAGAAAAGCACGGTGTGGTTAGACAACTTCAGGACTTAATTTTCTCCCAGAATGCATTGTGAGTGTAGGAAACATCAACGTCTTCTACTCTCTTCTCTTATTCTGATCCAGGCCTCTGGAATGAACTTCAAAAGGAGCATCAAACTGGATTCTCGACTTATATTGAACCATTTTTATATATTTAATCATGAACCTTATGTGTGTTATTGCAAAATATGTCTCTTGTGTTTTCGATTTCTGTCTTCTAGCATTCAGTTGCATGTTCCAAAAATAAAATAAATGCAAATATGAAGAAGATCCTCTAATCCTTTAGTCGCTTTTCCCTAGACAGACTCGAATCAACAGCGCCATCTTTCCTCGTTATCTTTTTCTCCTTCATTGTTGACTTCTTATGTTTATTCAAATATCCGTCTCAGCTTGCGCTTGGTCCAGGATGATCCACCTCTGCTCCACATGAGGACCTTGACCTCAACAAAGGCTTGCTAGTGTATCAACTCCCAAGTCCAAGACGCGGTGCAGCAGAGGTCCTGACACAGGCTAACGGCTAGCTGCTAACTTAGCACCTTAAAGCGGCACATGGAAGGCAGAATTGTGGACTTTATACCCCGTTCCCTTTGTGATCCCTTCAGTGAACCCCTTGATGCCTTATAAATCCAGCTTAGAGGAAGCTAATGTTGTTATCTGTGCTACATCCAATTACCTTTATGTTTGGAGCTTGGCTGACACGCTAATACTAATGCAGCTGCTAAAGAAGCTGCTGTCACAAGAGGTGACACATGACTCATAATAGTCCACACACTTACACAAAATAGATCTCTGTAAGCATTTTGGCTTTGTGCTCACCTTTGGGCCGATGATGATGAGGTTCACCAGAGGATTCTGGAAATGCCATTCTGTTTGAAAGAAGATCTGGCAGAAGATTAGTCATGTAAATAAAACTGAACACACACACACACATACACACACATGAGATCAGAAAGTCATCGGGCACCAGACATGCAGTCAGTCAGATAATTTTGATGGTTTCCATCCCTGTTCTTAGGCCCACCCTAATCAGCACATGTTAGTGTTTCTCTGCATAGCTTAATGAAAATTGTACACGTAAAATGTCCATGTTAATTAAAATGTTAATAAGTTTATAAAGTGTCGATGTGAAAGCTCACGTGAGAAAGCGTTCAGCAGGTAAAGAGGGTCCTTCACTCTTCTGAGTCCACAAACCAACAGGAACACATGCAGGTCATCTACTCGATTTACACACACACCTGCAGAACCAAACAAATGAGACCCAACATCAGCAGGAACGTTTTGGATGTTACACTCTGATTCACTGCATTTACATTCGTGGCTTTCTGAACACAGCAAATCAACCAGAAAGAGGACAGAAGGAAAAGATTTGGGTCAAACCATTGTTCAAGGCTCTTATTCTTTTATGAAAATAAATGTAAAATGAGTATAAATGCAAAGTGAAAGCTCATAAGGAGTCAGTGAGCTGGAAAAAATGCTTTTTGTTCGAACCATACATTTCGTCCATTTGTTTGTCTTATTTCCACAAAATAAGCCAGCAGGCCATGTGTCAGCCATAAACTAGTCAGGAATACACACAGAAAAATGACTGAATGTACATTTACCTTTCAGTCTCAGTTAAATCCATTAGTCTAATCTATAAACATTAGCGACAGCAAAGAGTCATATGAGTCAAAGTCGAATTACATCATCAGTTAACTGTGGATGTGTTACCTTAACAAAAAGCAGAAAACAGCAATGATAACAGGCTAGCTAGCAGCCCTACGTTTTTGCTAATTAGTGTTTTAGCTAATGAATGTGAGTTTGTAACAGAAAAGCAATGTTCTCCACAGGATGCACTCCACTAGGCTTGTTTTAATCTCCTTCATTGTAGTTAAAATGGCTTTGCATTGCATATGTGATGAAACAGCAGTTAATTTAAATCCTGAACCTTTTAGCTGATCAGCATGTTTCAGTCCAGGCCCATGATGAAAACTTCAGAAGCCTCGATCAGACACTAAACCTACTGATCTAACCAATTCAACCAAATGCACTCATGCTAATTATCTCAGGAGGTTAATGAGACCAGGCAAAAGAGTTTCGAGGGAAGACCAAGAACTAAAACATTCATAAGGATAGAGCGGCGTGATGAAGATTGCCAGAAGCAATCTGCTAGATTAAGGGGCTCTAATCCCTTTTTTAATTGCATGACAAAGGCTAGGAGGCCGGAGCACAAAAAAATATGTCTGAGCCGGATAAATAGTGGGACTTCGCTGAAATGGGAAATGTGACCACAACACATAGGATTAGACTGTCAGTGCGTGTTTTTTTTTTTTTTTTTTGTAATTAATTTTCCAGAAATGTGGTAAGGAAATTCATTTCCACAGATAAGTATCCAATCCCAACGCAGACATAAATGTTTGACGGGAAAAGTATACACAGGATTATAGCAACAGTGGAAAAAAAATGTGATGCAACATCATCAAACGTGGTCTGTCATTATAACACGGGTTTGCTACAATCCTGCATTCAAATTATATTGACATGCTGAATAATGTATTAGATATTTCTTCTAACATGTGGTCTCTTTCTTACTAAAATGTCTGACTGTTATCTAAGAGACCATTGTAAATGTTGTGTCTTAACTTTTTTGGGGGAAAAAAGACCCACCCTTTTCTAGTAGATTGGCTGACCCGCTGCTGAACCTATTCCATATTTCCTTTTTTCTTCTAAAATCTTATACGTACTTTATAACATAGGTGTATTGGTATAAATATGGGATTTTGTCACAGATGCAACAGCGACAGGGAGTTTCTTGTGCTCATTAGGAGTCTGAATCTGGATTTTTTAATAAAGCAGCTTTGTGATTCAATTTACTTCATTAATTAGCCCTAATCTCATAAACACTGCCTTTCTAATTGGTCTATTTTATACTTGCTCATAAATTTTATCTCCTGGATTCTGGCAATCTGTGTTAATTACCAAGTGAGTATCTCTCCATGACAGAATATTGTGTGTGAGTGAGTGTGTGTGTCTATCTCCATCATAGCAGCTGTTGCATGAGACTTTCCTGCTTGCCTCAGATCAAAATGTCACTCCAATGCCCAGTGTTATTAATACACATTTTGGTTTTATTCTGCGTTTGTCACGGCATGTATAGTTTATGTTTAAAAACCCGGTTCTGTGAAATAAATATGTTTAATGTTCTGAGCAGCTTCGCGCTTGTGTCCTCACACCCGCGCACCCACACCGTGACTGCGTTCAGTTTCCCCGCCCTCGCCTCTTCCATTGTAGCTTTCATTTTCCCCCCAAATGTGCTTGTAAAACCATTAAAAAATAAAATATTTGGAGTAATACAAAATACATACATAATACATAATACGTTCATAATATGTTCTTCATGCCGAAGAAACGACAAAAAAAATTGTTTAAATAAAAAATAATCTAAGAATATGCATGAAAAGGTTTCCAATTTGCATAATCATGCATATTCATGTATCCTTGCATTCTTAATGAGAGTAAAGTTTTAGAGATGTTCCTATGCCATGTTTTTTTGGCATAAAAATATGTAACAATTTATTATTTAACACGATTAACACAGATTCTGTTTTTAATGGTTTAAATGACGACTTTAGGGGTACTTTAAACACCACCCGAGCTAAGGTGTGTCTCCAGATGAAACACTGATTTCAAAAAGAATATTTGGTGAGACGAAGTAGGTTAGCATTTTAAAAGACCCGCCTTAATTAATTCCAATGAAGGTTGTCACGATACCAGGATTTCAACTTTGATACTAATACCAAGTGCAGCATCGCAAATGAGACTATGGACGAAAATAAAAAACTTTCGTCATCATGTAAAGGTTTTTCATAAGTGATGAAACAGAAACAGTTCTTGGTGGTGGAGTCAGAAGTTTGGACCCGACTGAATGTCTTCTTGTGCTGTAACAGCATTGCTCTGAAATTGACTTTGGCCCCACATGTCCTGTGTATTTGTACTGAAATCTCCAGCATTGGGGTGTGAGTGAGGCAGGCAGACAGCAGGGGGCATAAACTTTACATTACACTCACGCTGGGCTCTGTGTGTGTGTGTGTGTGTGTGTGTGTGTGTGTGTTTCATTTCATCCTCATGTCTGCACTCACTTTCCAACTGACTGTAATGGATGATGTGAACATTTTGATTCTTTCCTGTTGTCCTTTCATGTTTGTTTCAAACTAAATCATTTTAAAAGGAACAGTTCAAAGGCCAAAAATCGAAATGTACACAACATTCCCTCTAGTCCAAATGTAGTCGATCAGCCAGGACATGTTTGGTGTCTGAAGTTTGCTTTTTTAGTTTTGTACTCGAGCTACGAGATAACTGTAGCTAACAAAAAATGGACGTCTATGTCACCCAAACTCAAAATTCACATCCAGATGTTCAGTAATATCACACAGACGTACTGATGTGCTTTAGGACAAAGTGGGGCGAATTAGGCCCCACCCCCTAAAGTTTGAAGATGGAATTGTAGCAGAAAGTTGGAAGTGATGTGGAGGATAATATAGTTCCACTTTAAACTTTGTTTTTTTTAAAGATAAGATTATGGATGTCATTTGAAGCAAATATATGAAGATTTGGGCCTGTGTTTATTGAAAAGATTTTGGGTGAGAAACTTTCATTAGCTACATTAGCCTCATAACTCTGGACAACAAACATGTCTTTACTGATTGACTACATTTGTAGAAAGGTGAAAATTGTGTAAATACATTTTTTTTGTTGCCAAAAACACTCCTTTAATTAAAACTTGAAATTAGTATAAAGTTAATGTAAAGAATGTAACTGAAGCATTTGAGCTTTGGTTCAAATTTTAGAATCAAGAAGCAAATGAAGTCATCACAAATTGGATTTCATCTCAAAATGGTTTAAAAAGAAGACAAAATGTGCGTATGAGAGACTGATGGAATAAAGTACTCCCTCTTATATTGTAGAATTGTTCAATCTAAGCAGCCAGAAGAACAAAAGACGGTAAAGAAGGAAGGATAGAAATACAAAGTAAACCTATGAGACAGATGGAGCTGTTCATCTTCACTGAAAGCGATCAGGACTAATCGTCAGCCATGTTTAATTCCATCTGTACCCTTTCGATCCTGCTCTGTTTAGCAAATGCAAAAACGCAATCTACCGCTTGAAAAGAAAACAAATCAGCCCTCGACATTATCTTAAAACACATCACACACATCTTATAACAGAATGAACAGGTTTGGCCGCGGAGGAATCCCGGGAAGCAAACGGCTTTGTGTTGTCTACTGACGAGGCACTGACAGTTCAATCTAGATTTCCTCGAGCGTGGGAATTTTATCGGCTCTCGATCAGACACACGGCTAAAATCCAATAAAACAAAACACACATCTGCCAGACATCAGGGCTGCAGATATTGAAAACGCTTTTGCACAGGCCGCGCAGTTATCGGATCATTTTCTGCCCCAAAGCTGATCATTCTGTCAATCTTCTTTTCTTCTTTCTTCTTTATTAGTCTTATAAAGTTGTGTCAAAACACTTCAATGTAAATTCAGGAGAAAGCACGCAATCTACATTTTTTCCTAAATTTTTCCACATCAATACTGTATCGAAAGAAGAAAGTGACTGCCTTCTATCCAGCCGCGAGACTACGCTATACAATCATCCCTTCTTCAACTGTCACTTTGGACCCCGTAATTACAACACTTCCCATAATGCACCTTGAATTCATCTGATGCCAATATTTCATGCCATTTTAAAGGAATAGTTAATCCCAAAAATCCATGTTTAGTGTACGACGTTTGCTTCTTTAGTTTTGCACTTGAGCGATGAAACGAATGTAGCCAACAAGTAATGGAAGTCTAGCTCACCCAAAACCTTTTCCGTAAACACATGCCTGAATCTTCATTTCGATAAGCTTCGACATCAAGTTTGTAAATAAGCAATTCTGTAAAATAGCAGGGAGATTTTGTCAGTTCAAAGTGGAACTATATTATCACCCACATACTGTAACTTGCAACTCTCCGCTACAACTCTGCCTTCAAAACTTGGGAAGGCGGGGCCTGGGGGTCGGGGGGTTTTGGGCTGATTCTGGTTGTCCATGATAGTGGTCCCCATAACCCCCCATGCTCTGACTTTCTTTTCTTGGTAAGAACACATGCTGCTGCATTCTGAACTATGTTTCTGGGTCAAGGGTCCTTAACTGTAGTTTTAGTTTCACAGGACAGACGTCAAGCTCTGAGGTGAAATCAGTGATCTTACTGCAGGCAGACTTAGTACTTAACCTCTGTATCAAATCTGTTATGTCTTTAACACAGTCTTATATTTTGCGTAGCTGTGCTGCTGAATCTGGCTGAACTGATGAGTATAATTGTGTAGAAGTGAAAGCCAAGAGGGGCTGTGTCTAAAGAAAGAACAATAGGAGGCCTAAAACCAAACCTTGTGGGACACCATATTTCACTTTTTTAGACTCTGAAGAATCTCCATTAACTCTAACAAACTGGTAACGGTCTGTCAAGTAATCACGCTCCTCCACCAAACACCACCGCTCGGCACGGCTCTGCAACAAATCCGAACCCAGGGTTATGAGTATCCAAATGCGTGTGTGTGTGTGTGTGTGTTGGTTTCCCATCACATAACTCTACCCGTAAAAGTAGGAGGAGTTCTCATTTGATGTTAAAATGGGTGTGGCACTGGCGCGTTTCTCTCTTTAGAGTGAAGTAGTACCCGCGTATCCAAACACAAATGTGCCAATACTCTAAGCTTTAGTGAAAATACAGAGGAGCAAACTTTCACTTAGTGGCTGCCCGCACACCCAAACACAGCCGAGGGTGCCAATACTTTAATCTTTAATGAAAATACAGAGAAGTATGAGCGCAAACTTTACACAAGGGGCCGTGCATTTACTGTGGCTGAATCTCAAATGTCGTGCTACACTAAGCATGAGGGCACTTGGTAGGGCGTTCAGCTCCACTGGGATCACTGGGAAGAAATGGAAGATCAAGCTAAATAATGATCAGAAAACATTACTGTGCGAAAAGAAAAGAAATAAAAATGAATGCGAAACATTAAATTGCTGTTTAAAATTGTGATGTTTCCTCTTAAATCCACCAGAAAAGACAAACAAACTTTGGCAGACAGTCGCTACACTGCTGAAGATTTTAGTGCCAGTACAGACGTGACTCCAGACAGAGATGTTAATCAGGACCATTCTGTGCGATCGCGTTTGACCAATCAATGGTCTGTACTGTTTTTAGCTCCGCCCACATGTCCCAGCTCGGCTCGCTAGTACCTGGGCAAGAAGGGAAACCAAATTCAGCAGGGGTACCTAGGTACGGCACGGCTCGCTTGGCGGTGGAAATAGCGACAACTGTGTTTTCAAGTCTGTCCATGAAAAATTCATGGTCAATAGTGTCTAATGCTGCACTCAGATCCACAGAAAGACGTATCGCTAAACAAAAAGCACACCAAATGACATGGCGAAGAAAACACAAAGCTTGTATCTGCCTCCCTGCTGAGTGCTCGAGGTGTGTGTACAACTAAAGTGCTTTATTTAGTTTAAAACGAGAATGAAACGAAAATAGACAAGAACAAGAAATCGCGACGTTCTTATCATAATCATAATTATAATCTTTCTCTCCTTCTTTCTTCACCATCTTTTGTTCTTCTGAGTGCTAGGTCCTCCACCTAGCAGGGGTTCCACACCGCTGCGTTTTCACACACTCTCTCACACACACATACACACACACACACACACACGTCCCGATCACAATCCAAAAGAGACACTCTGTCACTCAGAATATCTTTCTTCAGATAAGCAGACCCCCCACTAGGGTTCCCCAAAAAACCCCGCTGTGAGCTACACGACAGCAGGAGGCCTCGAGTGCCCACCCGGCACGCACGCACGCACACACACACACACACGCACGCACGCACACACAGACACACACACACTCCGCTTTGATGCAGCCGCTCTGATCTTCGCCACACACACACGGACACACACACACACACACACACACACACACACACACACCCTTACAGCTACTATGAGGAGCTTCAGCTGAGTGGACTAGAGAGAGAAAGGGAAAAGACTGAGGACATTCTTTCTCTATATTGGGGATTGTCTTTAAACATTATTGGATTCAAATTTCCCGTTTGGGGTTCTCGTAGCCTAGCTGTCCCCTCCTCACATCTTTAATTGTTTTTTTTCCTCGCTATATTTTCCCTACTTTTATTACGTTAAAGTACCCCTGAAGGTGTAACATAAACTATTAGAAATAATCAATGTTTAATTATAAATTGTTTGATGTTTTTTTTTCTTTACAGATGGCCTAGGAACATCTCTACACATT